>JAVHLU010000705.1:0-48558 GCA_036785755.1 Colletotrichum ledebouriae | reverse complement strand
TCCCCCCCCCCCCCCCCCCCCCCTCCGCCTGCCTCCGGAAAGGTGAGTTGACATCGGCCGCAGGTTGTTCAATATCCCTTCACATTCTTCTACTATCGATGGAGGAACAGCCAAAAGGCCAAGGTCTGGGATGCGATGACGCCAGAGGAGCAGCACAACTACAGGATTAACACAACTGATCAAGGAAACAAGAGGTGAGACCTAATCGCTCGCTTTCGATTGGCCTTTTTTCTGACAAAACCTCATCAGACTTGACTTCCGCTTCGCAACTTGAGATTTTTCAAGACTCAGTATAGGTTTCAGCACGTACTCGACTATGTTGCGCTGTAAGCTATGGCGGAAAATGTTTGCTTCCTGTTTTGTCTGGGGCGGCCTGGCTCAAATGATTAGGAAAAGGAGAGGAAAGCCACGTCTTGTGATGCTCATGAACTTCAGGCCGTCCTAGCTCATACAAAATCAATGCGATAGACTGAATATTAAGATCATACAAAATGCGCCCAACGCTTTCATACTGTTCTCTGAGTATAAAAACCCCAGGCGAGGCCTCGATTTGCACAGCGAAGCCTACGCGCGCCCTATCATCCCACCCGCATTATTGTTTCATGGCCCTCCACAAAACCCCCACCTGACGCGTCTGTCAGATTTAAACTCTGAAATGACGAGGTCGAGTATTCGACAGCAAAGTTAATTCGCAAGAACCGGTGGAGGTAGAAGATTCCGTGGATCTTTTGGGCACGTTCTTGTCATCATTGCCTGCAAGCCGGACGGCAAGCCCGAAGACAATCAGTGACACTCGAACAAGGGCTGTACTGGCCTTCCGCTAAAAGAAGACAGTCAACAGACAGATAATTCCCACTTAATTCGGGTTTCCAGGAAGAAGACCTGTTTGCCCCTGTAAAGTTTGTTGGGTGTCTTCGCGAACACTGTTCTGGACGTTTTCTACGCCAGACTCAAGTATCATCCGACGCAACAAGCCTACATCAGTTAACAGACTTGTGGTGTCTCATTGACCACTCCTCAGCTTCTGACACCAGAGAACTTCTTGCCGTATTGACTTTTTCTTCTTACAGACTATGTGGCCCATGCCAATCACAAGCACTTGAAGATTTCATCGGCGGTAAAGCTTCCAGACCAGTTGGCATAAGCTGCCCGTTGACTCAATCTAGATAAAGCCTAACGTGACTACGAGTCGGGTAATCAATGTCTCATCTTACTCAAGATTGATCATGATAAACCAGGGCTTCAATTGCCCTGTTCCCAACCCATCAGGAGCCGCTAGATCCTAACAGAACATGGTGAACGAGTCATTTCGACGCCACGCAGCTGGCCCTTCAGGTTGCTGTCTCTTGACCTACTTGAAGTTGAATTTTAGTTGATCCGTGGGCTACAAGACCCTAGAATATCAACATGAAAAAAGAGCCCCTCCGGAATTTGCCGCAGACTTGTCATTCACGATGCACCACGCAGTCTCCTTCCGCATTATATTTTCAACACTTTCTTCTCGTCGAAAGTCTGCTGCGCGGAGGTTATAATACTTACTCAAGATCAAGTCTTTCGCCATCATGCTGACGTGTGGTCTGGAAACCGTGGTGGCTCAAAATGGGTATGTTGTGTAAATGCCGTGATCCGCAGCTGCGGCTATCACGGACCGGAGTTGAGTCTGTCAATCACTAACAATATCGTGTTCTTGCAGTTGCAGATTTCCTGACGGGCCAGACTGGCAGTCTGTAGAAGACGGCGCGAATGGGATGGAGCTATTTGCTGATCCGGACGGATGCTGCTTGTTGCCGCTTCGCTGTGGCAATGGGGATGGCGGGGAAAGATGTGAACGCGTCAGCGGTGCTAGCCCCGGGAATAAAAACGATAATGGCGGAGGCGGCAACTCAGGCAAGAGAAGCAGACAGAACAGTAAGAGAAGGAGATTTTGGTCAGTCCCAGAGTTCGAATAGAGGACTCTGAAGCCTAGATCGCTTGTCCATCTCCCGTGTATCTACCGGAACAGCAACCAAAGGGATCACGAATCGCCCATGTCGAGATTCTCACCGTCCAAAGTTCGCCTCATTGCAAAAGACACAAAGCTGATTCACATATCTGAATGATACCGAGACCTAGGCGGTCAGTAAGGGATTTTACAGCATAGATTATTCTATGATCCGTCGTATTACTACTGGAGGTACTTGACCAGCTGGGTGTGCTATCCCGTGCGACTCAGAGTCAGCGATCTTTGGCGAGATCTACTGGCTCTATAACAACACCTATGACCTGTTTCGAAGGACTATTTGGAGGAGGTGGCGGACATGGTCGCGGTGGAGGCTTCGGTTAGGGAATAGCCATCTTGAGTATATAGTTTTGTGCTGGTGTCGTGGATGAGTTCGTGTGATGTATCTATGCACTGAAGGTAGAGTGCAATGTGTCTGCGTTGGCTGGCGAGCCAAAGTCGCAAAAGACTCGGATTGCTGAGGTTTTATGCGTTTTCGGAATGATGATGTTGGCACAGATTCAATATGGTCTATGACCTGTCGCAAGACAAACACATCTAATTCACGGAGTGATCAATGAAACAACGAGCTGCTCTCTCGTGATTCACAGGAGCCTTGCGTATAAACCATGCTTGGCAGACTCAACGGCCAGCTACCGAGCAGGCTAATCACTGGAAGTGGTCCCCTTTAGGAGGTGCAATTCGAGCTGGAATTCGTCAGTATGAATAGTCGACATGCAATTCCAAAGATCTTATGATGGCGCACGAAGAGTTCACATTAATCTTAATTGGGCATGCCAGCGGGTGGTTGGGAAATTCTGTGTCTAATCTATATGCGATTGCTTCGAACCACGTGGATGGCACAAGTCAAAGTGTTGCGTGCAAACGAGGGCTCGAGCTTTAAGGCCAATAGCATATTTCGGTCTAGAAAACAGTTGACGCATGGAACTGGCGGGCGCTCAATCATATCGTATAATTTCAAGGGGACATCAAGTGGTATTTCGGTCAAGTCCCAGGAATACTCCACCAAGAGAACTCGACTTTGATCTACTGGCTAGGCACCAGCTTAATGTTGTAATCCAACTCCAGAACGGCCTTGGGGTCGCCTTTCCTTTCATTGAACTTCACAATGAGAGCATTCTTCACCGCAAAGACAGAATCGTCCTCGAGGTACTTGGATTTCTCGTCGAAGATCTGTGTTGTCACTGATTTGAAACCTTGTGATTGAACCTGAGAGTGATTAAGTATCAGTACTGGAACACAGATGCCGGGGGGGTGGTACTTACAATGAGGTGAATATGAGCGGGTCGGAACGGGTGCCTATGAAGGAGACGCAAGAGCTTTCCTGCGGGGCCGTCGCTGGGCACCTTCACATAAGATTAATCAAAAGGTTCCTCATTGGTCCTTGGGAGGAAACCTACTGGGTAAGGCGTAGGCCGCAGGCAGTAGAAGCCATATCGGCCGTCATTGTCAGTCTTGAATAGTCCGCGCAGGTTGTGTTCCGGCTGGTCAGCATCCTGCTGCTCGTAAAAGCCTGCGTACCATTAGCTCAACAAGTCAAATGACTGCGGATTGAGATATCCCGTACCGTTGGTAGAAGCTTGCCAGACGTCAATTGAAGCGTTGGCTAGAGGCTTGCCGGTGTCGGAGCACGTTACTTGTCCGTGCATCCATGCCACCTCGCCGTCCTCGGGGCACTTCAGGACAATGCTGCTGCCGTTGCTCCGGATCGGGGTGTCGGCACGCCAGAATGGGCCGAGGATGGCCGTCGCCGTGCCAGGAGCGCCGTCCCTCGTAGCTTTCCGGTTGGTAATGTCATCAACTAGCCTGTTCGCCCGATCAACTTCACGCCGAATTTGACTCGGATAGTCGCAGCTTACGATTCCAGCCCGATCACGTCGCAGAGAAGCTGCCCCTCGTTGCGCCGGTCGTTACTCATTTGACCAGCCCAGTTGATCATGTTCACAGCCATCATCCACTCATCAGTCGTAAGGTCGACTTCTCGCGCAAAGTCGTGAATGTGCTGGATGAACGAGGCAAGGATCTGGCGCAGCCTGGGGTTGGTCTCTTTGCCCATTGCCGCGATGACATGCTTCGTGAAGTCTTGGCCAAGACCCTGGTACTGGCCGTCTCCGTTTTCCAATGAGCCCATGGTCGGTAATCTTCTTTTTTTTTTCTCTCCCTCGTGTCAAAGAAGGTAGCGAGTTTACTGCTGGAGACTCAGTGGAATGAATTGGGAATACGTCGAGAAGAATTGTCCTGCAGCGGGATGGAGGATACTATTATACCAGTCATGGCGCGTGTTATTACTCGCCCATTAGCTGTGTAATTGCGCGTGCCCAGCGGGTACTGCCGGCCGTAGAGTTTCCGCTTTGCAGGAACTGTCCCGGTCCTGGGGTGGTGTTCCACTTCGGGTATGGGGAGGAGGACCCGACGCAAGGGGTATCTGCCGAGAACTGCCACGCTTTGCTCTTCCCGCACTTTAGCTATCTTGTGGAGGGATGCGCGCGGGAGACGGGTAGCAGCTAGCAGCTCGCCGTGACTTGATGCGTTGGTGTTGCTGTGGTGAGTTGGCAAGTCGATGAAACAACAATCTTCGCGTCGGAATCTCCGCAGCTCAGAAGATTCTGTAACCTGCCGGGCTATCGCCGTAGTATGACTGGGGTCATTTTGACGGCGGCATAACCACTCGGATTTCAAATCGCGACAAGAAGCTTCGTTCATCAACTCTCAGCGTTGCTTCAGGTCGTGAAAAGGTGTGATTTTAGATAGAAAATCTTTTTAGTATAACCGTGTGACGCATCTATGTGCCAGATTCAACCTTTCACAACACCATTTGTGGAACCCCCTATCAGATGATCATTCGCCGGTCCAAAATCCCAACTCGCTTCGTCTGTGCCGTTGGGCCTACTTGCCCTCTTGAACCCGATCTCCACGCCCTCAACCTCCACCACTGGTCGAACTGCTTCGACTTCCGTCTTGTATCCCTTGGCATACCACTTCTCACGAACGCCTTCCGAGGTGAACAGCGCTGGAGCATAGCGCTTCATCGCTTGCAACGCGGTACCAGAGATCTGATCCACGCTGTGGCTGTGTCTCAGAGCCTGGAAGTCCTCACCCGCAAGCCTCAATAGTTCACGTTTGACGTCCTCGGGGTATTGACCAGCCTTGATGAGAACTAGGTCATACTGCAAAAGAGACACCTTTCCGTGCCACGAGCCACCCTGCGTAGCTCTGCGGTAGAGTCCGGTCAAAGCTGCGATCGCGCCCATGCAACCTGTTCCGTAGTCTGAAATGGGGAAAGGAGGAACCACGGGCTCATCCAGTCCCATGAACCGGCCCTGCTCCCACGCAACGCCGCTGACCTGCGATCGTGTTAGACATTGTCTCCTCGAAAAGGTCCTGCCACTTACACAATCTGCTATCTGCTGCCAACCAGGCCGTGCAGCCCACGCGCCCTGGTAGCCAAAGCAGTTTTCGTTGACATAGACGAAGCCCTTCCCACGGTCCTGAGCTAGCTTGGTGAGGGCAGACTGGCCATACCCTAGTTTTTCCAACGCCCCAGGCCGGTATCCATCGAGAACCACGTCGGCCTCCGCCAGCAAGTCCTCAAATCGGCGCCTTCCTTCTGGTGTCTTGAGGTCGAGGTCCGCGGCATGCTTCCCCATGTTACCATCGACTTGGAAAAAAGGCACGTCGCTAAGATTGGGGCTTGTAATCTTTAGCACATCCGCCCCGTACTCGGCCAGTATGCGTCCGATGACTGGGCCCGCGATGATGCGGCATAACTCGAGGACTTTTATCCCGGAGAGGAGCCGTTTGTCAGACGTGTTGGGTAAAGGACTTGGGCTTGTAGTCTTCTCGAGATTATCGACGGTCCAAGGCGCCAGCTTAGCATTTGTCATTCCCTGCAAAATGATCAGCATTAGAGATCATAATAGTGAGAGTTGTGAGAGGAATCTCACATGAGGAGTGTTGATAAAGTCCTCGTGTTTGAGGACCGGCACGCCTGCTTGACGGTTCTCGGCATTCATGTGCTCAAGCTCTTCAATTGTGAACTTCTTCACGTGAGATTCGATTGCATCCACGATGGCCTCGTGATCTCTAAGATCTGGTCTGAATGGTTCAAGACCAATCATGCGGAGGGTCGTCGACGCTTCCAGCGATCCATGAATGTGATAGTATTCGCCGGGTCTCTTGGTCTCATACAAGTTTGCAGACATCCGCCGATAAGGGTCCGACTGAGCTTGAAGCAAGTCCGTATCTATTCGATCCAATACTCGGGTTGGTTAATTTTCTACCAAAATTCAAAACACCTACTCACCCTTTAAAAACCTTTTCGCCTCCGGATCCAACTTCCCAAAGCCTCCAACAGTGGCCAAGTAAGCCTGTATCAAGAAGGCAGTGCTCTTCTCCAGGCTCACGGTAACCCTT
Organism: Colletotrichum ledebouriae; assembly: GCA_036785755.1. Lineage (NCBI taxonomy): Eukaryota > Fungi > Ascomycota > Sordariomycetes > Glomerellales > Glomerellaceae > Colletotrichum > Colletotrichum ledebouriae. Next base: position 42,146 of record JAVHLU010000705.1, on the reverse strand, counting down.
CTACCACCGTTCCCGTACTTCGTCGCCGCAAGCGCACCGGCCACACCGCCCTCGATGGCTTTCAGAGCGGAAGCCAACTCCGTCTCCTTGAAGGGGATTGGGAAGTATGGTGAGTCTCGCGAAGAAGTGAATTTCACCTCTCTTGATATTCTCTCGGCTTCATGCGGTATCTGAACGGTGCTGAGAACGAAGTCAAGAATCCGTTCCGTCTCGGCGACGGCCGAGTACGCTGGGTCGGCCATTGCGGGATTCAGCAACGGCAGGGCAAAGTGCTCAGCGTGATGAATCTACCTTGCCCCAACATGAGAGACGACCCTAGACGTATTCATGTAGTATCCACGCCCATCCATTCCTACCTCGTGACCATCACATCGTCAGCTCCATCAACGTCGTCGGAGGGGAGGATCCTTTTTTCCACATCGCGGCTGATGGTCCGCCTCTCCCAGTGGCCAATTATTGATTTGATTCGCTTCCTTCCTTCGTCCGATTTGGACCCGCATCGGGTATCGGGTGGTCGTCGCAGTAGTTTAGTCCCCCAGAGCACCCAGTGCGCGTGGGGAGGGATTTCCTATTCGCTCCTGAACCCGGCTTCCGACGGTATCGGAACTTGGGTCTGTGAACGCTACTGCGGGTCTAATATGGGGGGGGGGGGGGGGGGGGCTGAGCTGTGCTCTGCTTGTGCTCGGACTGGACAATCAACGGCTGTTTCTCGGGTTTAGAATGCCATCGGATGAAGGCCTGCTAAAGGTTAATATCATGTCGGCCTATACCTTAGCTTACCCCTCTGCAAAACCTCATCTTACCCCCCTCTACTTTTAGCTATAAGTACTATTAGAAGTTATAAATTATGCGAAATAGATTATATAATATAAATTAATATTTATTTAAGCTATAAGCCCCTAAAAAATATTACTTATAGAATTATATTTAGATTATATTCTACTTATAATTACTATTCATTCTTATTTTTAGTCTCTAAGTAGTACTACCCTCTCCCTCTACTTTAGAATTAGGGGTAAGATCTAGGGTAAGACCTAGGGTATAATTATTATTTCCTTCCTTAATTCTATTAATTAGAGTAGTATTATAAGTAATACTTATATAATATTAAAAGGTTTTAGAGTTATTACTATTAGGCTTAGTATAAAGAGTAAGCTAGATATAGGGATTACTAATTAACTTAGTAAAAATATACTTAAGATTATTAAAATTATAATAATCTAAATATATTAGAAATATATTCTAAATATTTTAAAAGAATACTTATAATAGGATTTATGTTATAATTTATAATACTAATAAGGGTACACTATAAGATTCTTTATTTTAAAGAAGGCTTATTAGTAGATTTAATTAATAATAAGCTTCTAGGCTACTTTCCTAGATAAATACTAGGAATATTAAATAAGTTAAGGCTAAATTATATTAATATTATACTCTAAGTATATTTAAAAGAGGTTTATACTATATCTATTTTAGTTTCTTAGTATATAAACTTATTATTACCCTTAGGCTTTTTATTAAAGGAATCTATTAGAGCTTGCTTTTTAGCCTTAAGAGTAATATTAGCTTTTTTAATCTCCTTTATTTATTAAGTATATTTCTAGGAGGTAGTAAGGGGGGGATTAATAAGCTAGATTATATTAGAAATATATTCTTAATAGGAATTAAAATAATACTAACCCTATTTATATCCTTACTAGAGCGCTTCTATTTCTTATTACTAGAGGAAGATATTTAGATATCTACTTTAGTATTTAAGAGGATAGTAATAGTTAATTACTAGTAATTTAAGATAATATTATTCTAATTAAAATAAGTAATACTAACCTAGCTTTAAGTAAATTATCTATTAAGGAAATCCAAAGGTTTAGTTAGTATTAAAATATATTTAAGCTATAATTAATATATTATTAAACTCTATTTTAGTAATATTAGAAGCTTAGCTACTATAATCCTTTTAGTTAGCCTTAGGATTAATAGAAACCTTAAAGCTATTCTCTTTCTTATTATAGATTCTATAAATATAATAAGTAAGGGCTTATATATCCTTAAAAGGAAGCTAATCTAATTATATTAAAGCTATATTTAAAATACGTTAAAGAGATATTTTTTATTATATAAGGGTAAAGGTTTAAAAAACTTCTATTATAGCTATAATCCTAGTGATAGAAGTATTTATTAGAGAAGAATATAATGTAGTATTTCTACTAGAATATAATATTAGTCTTAGTATAATTATAATAAAATTTAGTTATACTATACTAATATTAATATACCTCGCTAGATAGGTTTATCTTAGGGGGATTAATCTCCTACAGACTAGGGGTGCTAATAGGGCGGATAAGTTAGACCTTATACTAAGCTAGGGGGTTAGATACGAGGGGTTAGACCCGAGTTTATTTAATAAGAGGTTGCTATAATACTATTTATTTAAGCTAAAGAGGAAAAGGGGAAGTTTTCCTTTTTAATAGAGATTTTATTAATCTATAAGGAGTAACTAAGTAAGCCCTAGGTAAGTCCTAGGTAGCTCCCTAAGATAGTAAACCTAGGTAAGAGCTTAGGTAAGCTTAAGCTAGGTATAGCTTATAATACTATCCCCCCTCCTAGCTAGTCCCGCCCTAGGCGTAAGCTAGGTTATTATTATTATTTATAACTAGCCTATATAAGGCTTTATATCTATTTATTATAATAATCTCTATAATAGCTTCTATAAGCTCCTAGGTAGGCTCTATATACCCTTCTTACTTAACTAGGACCTCGCGCCTCTTCTCTTATCTAATTACTTTCTACTATATTATATATATCTCCTCTATATACTACTTAATTTCGCTATTATTAGCTATAATTAGTAGTAGCTAGGGATCTATCTTTATCTAGGTAGGTAGGGGGTCTTCTAGTACCCTCTAGAGGAGGTTTATATAGAACCTTAGGTAAATATTACTAGGTATATCTAACTTAACGATATATAGGCTTAGAACTCCTATTATAATATATTTATAATATAACTATAATAGCTTCTTACTAGGCCTAGGGTTTCTATAGTTAGCTATTAAAAGCTAAACCTTATTACTCACCTAATACTCCTTTATAGCTATCTTATATTAGTTTATATTCTCTTTATTATACTACTAGGCTATTATAATACTTGATTAAATAAAGTCTATTACTTCTTATAATCTTATTACTAGGAGGGTAGCTATTATATTCCTAGAGGGGGTCTCTTATATTATATTATTTATAATAAGTATAGGGTTAGCGTAGTACTTATATTTTAAGAAGAATAGTAAGAGCCTAGTTATATTACTAACCCTATTATAAAGTACTAGCTAAATAATAAGTAGGAGCTACCCCTAGTTATCTTATACCTAGGCTATAAATACTTATAAGATAGCTTATATCTCCTCGTTCTACCTCTTAGTATTATTATTAGTTTATAAGTAATATATAATACTTAATAGTCTCTTTATACTAGTAAGGTAGTAGAATTTAGCTTAGAAGTAGCTTACTTAATTAGACCCTTAATTACTAATAATACTATATAAGAACCTATAGAATAAGAAGTAGGAGGTAAGGAACTAGTAGGTATAAGCTTCTACCTCTATAGTACTTATCTCTTCTAATATTACTAATTTACCTAGCTTATTTATTATAACCTATAAGTATTAGCTAGCGTTATTCTTTATAAGTAATAAGTTTATAATAAAGTCTATTAAGAGGTCTAAGTATAATTAGGTAGGTACTAGTAGGGGCTTTTAGAAACCCCTCTTAGCTTACCTCTAGATATATATCCCTCTAAAGATATTATAGTTCCTTATAAATCTCTATACTATCTATAATTACTATAGCTAGTAGAACTACTAGCTTATTATTTCTAATATATTATTATAACCTAGGTAGGTAGTTATATTTAAGTTATAGCTCTATTAGATAATCTTTATATAAAGCTCCCTAGTAAGTTATTATTATCCTCCCCGCTAGGTATTTATAGCCTCCCTCTAAATATTAGCTTCCTCTAATTATTAATATTATACTTACTAATTTAGACCTTAGCCTTTATATTTAATAGGAAGCTCTAAAGCTAGTAGGTAACTATATAATATATAGCTTTATATATTATATCCTTTTTTATAGTTTATAGCTCGCCTAGGTTAACCCTACCTAGGCTTCTACCTAGGTTTACTACCTTAGGGAGCTACCTAGGGCTTACTTAGGGCTTACCTAGTTATTCCCTATAAACTAGCGAAATCTCTACTAGAGAGGAAAACTTCCCCTTTTCCTCTTTAGCTTAAATAAATAGTATTATAGTAACCTCTTATTAAGTAAACTTAGGTCTAACCCCTTTATATATTTAAGCTTACTACTATAATAATAATAATAGGTTAAGCGCTACTCCCTACTAGTTAATAAGATAGTTAATAGTAGTATAGCTAAAACTTAAGATAAGCTATTATAAGCTAATTTAGTAGTAGTAATAGAGTCCCTCTAGTAATAGTTATAAGAGGTTAAGTAGGGGAATAGCTAACGCGTAGCTATATAGACCCCTATAAGTACTACTAGTAAGGTACTAGTAATACCTAGCATAGTATACTAGAAGCTACTACCCCTACCCCTAAAGTTTTTAAGTAAGTAGAAGGAATATACTACCTAGGCCTAATAGATAAGGTATAAGATTACTATAAATAGGGCGTTCTATACTATAGATATAGCCTCTGGCTACTGCATAGTGATTTTACTTACTCAAGTGCAATAGACCTTCTAACTCCGCGCCTCCTAATAATACATAGCCTTTGGTCACGTGATCCTTTCCTAACTATAGCTGCACTTATACGTGCCTATAGCCTCACGATCTTTAACTTTATATTAATAATAACGTAGTTTTTAATTATTTAATAGATTATAAAACTATCGACTTATCCTCTCGCGCACTACCCGCGCTGCTATTAAATACCGCCTCTATTACCGCTTCCTATGCTATCGTTAGTAACGCTCTCTCTATATCAAAGTAGTTAGCCTAAGCTATACTTACCGACGTTCAAGCCCTAAGGGGCCTAGGCTACCTCTACCTTAACAATATAGAGGACCTGCTTAAAGAAGGGCTACTCTATAGGGTATATAATAACCTGCCTAGCTTCTACTACTAAGTCTACTTACTTAGCTATAATATAATAATAAATATCCCCTCTAGGGGTATTAATAAGAGCCCTCTTAAGGGCTATATTAATAATACGCTCTCTATATATAATAGAGTAGTTAAAAAGGAGCGAGTTTTATTAATTATATTAATACTAAACTCTCTAGCGAGCTCTTATATATTATTAATATTAAAAGGTATACCTCGCGCAGGCTTAGCAGTTTTATATATAAGGTTTAGGACTAATATAATTAAGGGATAAGGATAAGAAAGAGGGAGAGGTATAAAGCCCTACTCATAGCAATAGAGCTTCTTATATTTCTAGCTATAAGAACCTCTTAGGAAAGACCTCTTTAGTTAAGGAGTTACCTCTTATATAGTAGTATTCGTAGCACTTTTAGCACCTTACTAGAAGGTTAACCTTTTAGGTTAAGGAGTTATCTTATATAATAGCTTTTACTTTTAATACCTTACTAAAAGGTCGACCTTTTAGGTTAAGGAGTTATCTTACATAGTAGCTTTTCTAGGCCACGAGAGCCTTAGTAGCCCATTTAGCTCTAATATAATTAGCCCTAGTGCGGCGCGCGTCCGACTTTATGCGAGGATTTACTTGCGAGTAGTAGGAATATATAGGGTTCCTATATTGTTTTCCTTAACTAGTAGAGGGTATAGGTTAAAATACCTATATAGTGTTTCCCGAATTATACCTGCAAACTAGGTGAATTTATTATAGTCTTTTTGCGAAGGGGCTGCAGCGTAATTCCGAACTTAATACTATAGATATAGAGGTATAATACCTTATTAACTCCTACTTAGATACTATAGCCTAGTAAGTAGTCTCCACTTTCTATAGAGCTAGGGGGAGCGGGGGGAAATATAACCCTAAGGACTTTATAGCTTATTTAAACTAGATATATAAGGACCTAAATATCTAGTTATAAGCTATAGCCTAACTATAGACCCTCTAGTAGAAAGAGAATAAATCCCTAGTAACCTTCTTATTAAAATTTAAATAAATACTAGCTAATATAAATAATATAAACTAGCCTAGCTAAGTTTAGATCTTATTTCTAGAGGCCTCCCTTACCCCTAAGCTAAGGGATTAGCTAATTACTATTAACCTACTAGCTAATTATAGTAGCTAGCTCTTAAAGGTCTAGAGTATTATATAGAAGGTAGAGCGTTAAAAGGTTACTAGTAACTACTTAGTAACCTACTAGAGACTTATTATTAAGAATGCTAAAGGGGATACTTATATAACTAGAGCTATATATATCTTATAAGTTAAAGAAATAAAATATTATAATTACTAAAACTCTAGATCCTCCTTAGGTACCTCCCTAGTATAATACTAATAACTTTAGAAGGGTATAAGGGACCCCTATATTTATTATACTTATAGAGCTAGAGGTTATATTACTTAGTACTACTCTAGTAAGGAGGACTAGCTACCTAGGGTTATAAAAATAAAGACTTTAAAAGAAGAAATAGTATATTATAAGGTTATAAATAACTACTAGGTAATAACTAACTCTTTAGAAGAAGATAAGGAGTTAGGAAAAGACTAACTCTAGAGTGAAATTAAGCCCTAGAGCTTACTAAGGAGGAGATATTAGGTTAAGAAGAATATAAATAGGAATAACTAGCTAATAATAAGCTTATTATTATTTAAAATAAAGTTAATAGAGGATATTTAGCTTATATCCTAAGAAATACTAGGAGTAATACTTATATAATAATTAACCTTTCTCTAGCTTAATACCTCTACTTTCTATATATTAAGAAGAGATATTAACTTATAAGAGGGTATATACTTAGTAAACTATTACTAAGTAATACGCTAGGTATAGTAGCATTTAACCTAGAAATAAGTAGCTATGCCTAGTATATCTTTATATATATAGTTAATAGCTTAGACTCTAATATCTTCTTAAGGCGCCTTTAGATAGAATAGAGCTAAGTTATTTATAATACTATAGCCTATTAAATATACTATAGGAGGGGATAGGTTAGGCTATACCTAAAGGATTAAAAAGAAACTCCCCTTATAAAGGAAATAAGGGCTATAAGGTTCCTTAATATACCCTTATTCTCTATAATCTACTAATACCTAATAAGATAATAGGATAAGTATTAGGAGGGTATTAAAGAGGTATTAGTATAAGCTATTAGCTTATCTAATATTAAGAAAGCCTTAAACCTAAGACTAAAGGAGGATTAATAATATTATCTATTAAACTAGGTCTTAAGGGAGTTTCCTAACCTATTTAACCCTAATAAGGCTTACCTATTACCCCCTAGGTAACTAGGGGTAAATTACTAAATTAACCTTATACTAAGACTAGATAGGAGGGAGCTACTACTCCCCTAGGGCCTCCTTTATAATATATTAAGAGAAGAGCTATTAATATTAAAAAAGACCTTATAAGACCTCCTAGATAAGGGGTTTATTAAGGCTAGTAGCTTACTTACTAGGGTATTAATACTCTTTATAAAGAAGCTAGGTAAGGGAATTTACTTTTATATTAACTATAAAGCTCTTAATATAATTATAAAGAAAGACTATTACCCCCTCTTATTAATCTCTAAGATATTATATTAAGTAAGTATAGCTAAGTAATATACTAAGTTAGATATAATAGTAGCTTTCTATAAGTTAAGACTAGTAAATAAGTACTAAGAGAGAACTATATTCTATACCTAGTATAAGTTATTTAAGTAAGTAGTCTACCTATTTAGCCTAACTAGTACCCCTATTAGCTTCTAGTAATATATTAATAATACCTTATAGGACTTCCTTAAGAGCTTTATTATTACTTATATAAATAATATATTAATTTACTCTAATAGAATAAGAGAAGACTATAAGAAGAAGGTCTAGGAGGTCCTCTAGAGGCTAGTAGATATAAGCCTAAATCTTAACCCTATAAAGTATAAGTTCTTAGTTAAGAGGGTTAAGTATATAGGGTTTATTATAATAATAAGAGAGAATCTCTCTTATAATCTTAAGAAACTCTAAGTAATTACTAAGTAGTTACCCCCTATTTCTCTAAAGGGGGTCTAGAGCTTCCTAGGGTTTATAAATTATTATAATATATTTATACTAAAATATAGGGATATTATTAGACTACTTATACTACTTATTAGGAAGAATATAATATTCTAATAAGGAGATAATTAAGATTAAGCTTTCTTAAAGCTTAAGTAGCTTTTTAATACTTAGCTAATACTTTACTAATTTAATCTAGAGGGTAAGATTATTATTAAAACTAATTATTTAGGATTTATATTAGGAGGGGTACTCTTATAAGTCGACCTAGAGGGTACTTAGTATCCTATAGCGTTCTACTTATAGAGGCTCTCGCTTATAGAGTATAACTACCCTATCTATAATAAGGAGCTCCTAGTAGTTCTTTTTTATTTATATATATAGAGGGCGGAGCTATATAGTATAACTACTTTTAAGGTACTAATTAATTACTAGGGGCTTAAATACTTTATAAAGAAGTAGCGCTTTATAGAGTATTAGAGCTAGTAAGTAGAGGAGCTATCCTAGTATAATTTTATTATTAAATACTGCCCTAATAAGGAAGTAATAGCCCCTAATACCCTCTCTTAGAGGGACTAGGATATACTATAAGAGTAAGATAACGAGTAGAAGTAGGGGAGGGTCTTATAGCTAATACTAAACTACGCCTACCCCTGCGGGGACCCTATAGTTAGCCCCCTAGTAAGGAGAAATTAAAAGGGCTATACTAACGTCCTAGATACTATAGTCTTTAATAGTAACCCTAAACTATAGGTATTATAGCTAGAAACTATAAAAAAGGATATAATATATAAAGCTATATACTATATAGTTATTTACTAGCTTTAGAGCTTCCTACTAGATATAAAGGCTAAGGTTTAAATTAGTAAGTATAATATTAATAGTTAGAGGAGACTAATATTTAGGGGGAGGCTATAGGTACCTAGCGGGGAGGATAACGATAACCTACTTAGGGAGCTCTATATAAAGATTATCTAATAGAGCTATAACTTAAGGATAACTACTTACCTAAGCTATAATAGTATATTAGAAATAATAAGCTAGCAGTTCTATTAGCTAGAATAATTATAGATAGTATAGAGATTTATAAGGAATTATAATATTTATAGAGGGATATATATCTAGAGGTAAGCTAAGAGGGGCTTCCTAAAGCCCCTATTAGTACCTACTTAGTTATACTTAGACCTCTTAATAGACTTTATTATAGACTTACTACTTATAAAAGATAATACTAGCTAATACTTATAAGTTATAGTAAATAAGCTAGGTAAGTTAGTAATACTAGAGGAGATAGGTACTATAGAGGTAGAAGCTTATACCTACTAGTTCCTTACCTCCTACTTCTAGTTCTATAGGTTCCTATATAGTATTATTAATAATTAAGGGTCTACCTAGGTAAGCTACTTCTAGGCTAAATTCTATTATCTTACTAGTATAGGGAGGCTATTAAGTACTATATATTACTTATAGATTAATAGTAATACTAAGAGGTAGAACTAGGAGATATAAGCTATCTTATATATATTTATAACCTAGGTATAGGATAACTAGGGGTAGCTCCTACCTACTACCTAGCTAGTACTTTATAATAAGGTTAGTAATATAACTAGGCTCTCGCTATTCTTCTTAGAATATAGGTATTATACTAACCCTATACTTATAGCGGATAATATAGTAGAAGAAGCCCCCTCTAGAGATATAATAGCTACCCTCCTAGTAATAAGACTATAGGAGGTAATAAACTTCGTCTAAGTAAGTATTATAGCTACTTAATAATATAGCAAGGAGAATATAAACTAGTATAGGATACTTATAGAGGAGTATTAGATAGGTAATAAGGTTTAGCTTTTAATAGCTAATTATAAGAGTCCTAGGCCTAGTAAGAAGTTATTATAGTTATATTATAAATATATTATAGTTAGAGTCCCGAGCCTATATATTATTAAGTTAGATATACCTAGTAATATCTACCTAAGGTTCTATAGAGACCTCCTCTAGAGGGTACTAGAGGACCCCTTGCTTATATAAATAAGAACGGACCCCTAGCTACTACTAATTATAGCTAATAATAGCGAATTTAAGTAATATATAGAGGAGATATATATAGTGCGATAGAAAGTAGTTAGGCGAGGGTAGAGGTATAAAGTCCTAGTTAAGTAGGAGGGGTATATAGAGCCTACCTAGGAGCTTATAGAGGTTATTATAGAGATTATTATAGTAGATAGGTATAAAGCCCTATATAAACTAGTTATAGATAATAATAGTAACCTAGCTTATACCTAGGGTAGGATTAGCTAGGAGGGGGAATAGTATTATAAGCTATACCTAGGTTAAGCTTACCTAGGCTTCTACCTAGGTTTACTACCTTAAGGAGCTACCTAGGGCCTACCTAGTGCTTACTTAGTAATTCCTTATAAACTAGTAAAATCTCTACTAGAGAGGAAAACTTCCCCTTTTCCTCTTTAGCTTAAATAAATAGTATTATAGCGACCTCTTATTAAGCAAACTCAGGTCTAACCCCTTCGCAGGTCTTAAGGGAGTTTCCTAACTTATTTAACCCTAATAAGGCTTACTTATTACCCCCTAAGTAACTAGGGGTAAATTACTAGATTAACCTTATACTAGGATTAAATAGAAGAGAGCTACTACTCCCTTATAGCCCCCTCTATAATATATTAAGAGAAGAGCTACTAGTATTAAAAAAGACCTTATAAGACCTCCTAGATAAAGGGTTTATTAAAGCTAGTAGCTTACTTACTAGGGTACTAGTACTCTTTATAAAGAAGCTAGGCGGGGGAATTTACTTCTATATTAACTATAAAGCTTTTAATTTAATTATTAAAAAGAACTACTACCCCTTCTTACTAATCTCTAAGACGCTATATTAAGTAAGTATAGCTAAGTAATATATTAAGCTAGATATAATAATAGCTTTTTATAAGTTAAAAGTAATAGAGGAGTATTAAAAGAGAACTATATTCTATATCTAGTATAAGTTATTTAAATAAGTAATTTACTTATTTAGCCTAACTAGTATCCTTACTAGCTTCTAGTAATATATTAGTAATACCTTATAAGGCTTCTTTAATAGCTTTATTACTACTTATATAAATAATATATTACTCTACTCTAATAGAACGAAAGAAGACTACGAGAGCAAGATCTAGGAGGTCCTCTAGAGGCTAGTAGATACTAAGCTAAACCTTAACTTTATAAAGTATAAGTTCTTAGTTAAGAGAGTTAAATATATAGGGTTTATAATAATAATAAGAGAGGGTTTTTCTTATAACCCTAAGAAAGCCTAGGCGATTACTAAGTAGTTACCCCTTACTTCCTAGAAAGGGGTCTAGAGCTTCCTAGGGTTTATAAACTATTATAATATATTTATACTAGAATATAGGAATATTATTAGACTACTTATACTACTTATTAAAAAGAATATAACGTTTTAATAGGGAGATAACTAAGAATAAGCTTTCTTATAGCTTATATAGCTTTTTAATACCTAGTTAGTATTCTACTAGTTTAATCTAGAAGATAAGATTATTATTAAAACTAACTATTTAGGATTTATACTAAGAGGGGTACTCTTATAAGTTAACCTAGAGGGTACCTAGTATCTTATAGCATTCTACTTATAGAAGCTCTTATTTATAAAGTATAACTACCCTATTTATAATAAGGTATTCTTAGTAATCCTCTCTTACTTATATATATAAAGGGCGGAGCTATATAATATAACTACTTTTAAGGTACTAACTAACTACTAGGGGCTTAAATACTTTATAAAGAAATAGCGCTTTATAGAGCGCTAGAGCTAGTAAGTAGAGGAGCTATCTTAGTATAACTTTACTATTAAATACTACCCTAGTAAGGAAGTAATAGCCCCTAACGCCCTCTCTTAGAGAGAATAAGATATATTATAGGGGTAGAATAACGAGTAAAAGTAGGGGAGGGTCTTATAGCTAATACTAAACTACGCCTACCCCTATAGGGACCCTATAGCTAGCCCCCTAGTAAGGAGAAGTTAGAAGGGCTATACTAATATCCTAGATACTATAGTCTTTAATAATAACCCTAAACTATAAGCGCTATAGCTAGAAACTATAAAGAAGGATATAATATATAAAGCTATATACTATATAATTACTTACTAGCTTTAGAGCTTCTTATTAGATATTAAAGCTAAGGTTTAAATTAGTAAGTATAATATTAATAGTTAGAGAAAGCTAATATTTAGAGGGAAGCTATAAGTACTTAGTAGGGAGGATAATAATAACTTATTAAGCAAGCTCTATATAAAGATTATTTAGTAGAGCTATAACTTAAGTATAACTACCTACCTAAGCTATAATAATATATTAGAAATAATAAGCTAGTAGTTCTACTAGCTAGGATAATTATATATAATATAGAGATTTATAAGGAACTATAATATCTATAGAGGGATATATATCTAGAGGTAAGCTAAGTAGGGCTTCTTAAAGCCCCTACTAGTACTTACTTAGTTATACTTAGACCTCTTAATAAACTTTATTATAAACCTACTACTTATAAAGGATAACGCTAGCTAATAGTTATAGGTTATAATAGATAGGCTAGGTAAGTTAGTAATATTAGAGGAGATAGGTACTATAGAAGTAGAAGCTTATACCTACTAGTTCCTTACTTTATACTTCTAGTTCTATAGGTTCCTAAGTAATATTATTAGTAATTAAGGGTCTAACTAGGTAAGCTACTTCTAGGCTAAATTCTATTACTTTATTAGTATAAGGAGGTTATTAAGTATTATATATTACCTATAGATTAATAGTAATACTAAGAGGTAAAACTAGGAGATATAAGCTATTTTATAAGTATTTATAACCTAGGTATAGGATAACTAGGGATAGCTCCTACTTATTACTTAGCTAGCGCTCTATAATAAGGTTAGTAATATAACTAGGCGCTTACTATTCTTCTTAGAATATAAGTACTATATTAACCCTATAGTTATAGTAAATAATATAATAGAGGAGACCCCCTCTAGGGATATAATAACTACCCTCCTAGTAATAAGACTATAGGAAATAGTAAACTTTATCTAAGTAAATATTATAACTACTTAGTAATATAGCGAGGAGAGTATAAACTAGTATAAGATACCTATAGAGGAGTACTAGGTAGGTAATAAGGTTTAGCTTTTAATAGCTAATTATAAAAGCCCTAGGCCTAGTAAGAAGCTATTATAGTTATATTATAAATATATTATAATAAGAGTCCTAAGCTTATATATTATTAAGTTAGATATACTTAGTAATATCTACCTAAGGTTCTATATAGACCTCCTCTAGAGGGTATTAGAGGACCCCCTACCTATATAGATAAGAATAGACCCCTAGCTATTACTAATTATAGCTAATAATAATAAATTCGAGTAGTATATAGAGGAGATATATATAGTATAATAGAAGGTAATTAGATAGGAGTAGAGGTACGAGGTCCTAGTTAAGTAAGAAAGGTATATAAAGCCTACCTAGGAGCTTATAGAAGCTATTATAGAAACTATTATAATAAATAGATATAAAACCCTATATAGGCTAGTTATATATAATAATAGTAACCTAGCTTATACCTAGAGGGGGACTAGCTAAGAGGGGGGATAATATTATAAGCTACGCTTAGGTTAAGCCTACTTAAGCTTCTACTTAGGTTTACTACCTTAGAGAGCTACCTAGGGCTTACCTAAAGCTTACTTAGTTATTCCTTATAGACTAGTGAAATCTCTACTAGAGAGGAAAACTTCCCCTTTTCCTCTTTAGCTTAAATAAATAGTATTATAGCGACCTCTTATTAAATAAACTTAGGTCTAACCCCTCGTAGTATACTAAGAGTATTTTAATATTATATTTTAATTATAACTAAAATATATTTTAAAGAATTACTTAGATATAATAAGTATAAGATTACTAGGTATTATTTAATAGATCCTATACTTTTAGCTTAATCCCTTTCTAAATTATTAAATACCTTATAATTATATTATTTACCTTATTTATAAGTATAAGTAGGAAGTTAAGAGCTTTTTCCTTATAAGATAACTCCTTTAAGTCCTAGTATTAAGGCCTTTTAAGAAGCTAGAAGATATCTTATTTTTTAGTATTTATAATTATTATTTAATTATAATCCTTATCTATATTAATATCATTTAGAATTATAATAACCTATAATTATCTACTCAAGGATATAGCTATTATTATATAGAGACTAATTAAGTTAGGTAATAGTATAATATATATAATAAGATTTATAATAAAAATAGTTTAAAAAGGTATTTAGATTATAATTAGATTATATTTTATATATACCCTATATATAGAGTTTTTAGCTTATTATTTATACTTTATATTGTACTTTCTTTACTCTATTTCTATATATTTTTATAGCTAAGTTAAGCTCCTAGGAGGTTAGCTTACCCCCCTTACGTAGGCCTAGCGTTGCGGCGCGCCTGCTGAAGGCAGTGTAGTGCAGTAGAGGGGGGTAAGATAAGGTTTTGCAGAGGGGTAAGTTAAGGTGTAAACCGGATGTCATGTCGGGTCAGGGACTTGGCTTTATTCACTGCCGAGTCCCAGTAATCCTGTCTTGTGCTGATCGTCTTTGGCTTCACTACCGAAGCCGAGCCTGCGGAGAAGGCCCATCTTGGATCGAGTGAGAAGCCAAGATTTGGTCGGGGTTGACATCTGAAAGCGGACATGACAAACCCGGGACGTTGTACAAGAACCGACCGACAGACTGTCTTCAAACATGGCATTGCAATTGGACGTCTCTGAGCCCAGTTCTGTGATGCGCTAGCAGCATCTTGCGTTGAAGCCTGCGGGCACAGCAGCACAACAGCCTGTTGTGTGCCGTGTGCCGTGTGCCGTGTGCCGTGTGCTAAGCGTCTGGCGATCCCACCCACGAGGACGGTTCCTCAAGCAAGAACACAACCAATGCTGTCACTGCAGATGTCAAGATGCACCAGCTCATTGGCTCCCATCGCCACACCCGCCTTGGCTTTTCATGGGTTACTGCTTGTTCCTGTCCCTTCGCAATCAGGCATGCCATGCCGTGGAGGGCCGCAGAATCCGGGGACACCCGCCCCCCTGGAAAAGCGTTCGTTCCCCCGCAGCTGGAGAGCCGTCCATGCCCCGGACTTTTGCGCTGCAGCAACTCGTTTGACCTGAGTTCATGGCGACCTTTTCCTGCCATGTGTTCGTTTGTGCCGCCCCCGTAGCCAACACAGGCGGCGCGATTTTACGTCACACAAACTTCGCTTCGGGAGACTGCTGAGCAAGCAGATTAACGTCCGCAGAGATGCCGACGAAGAGAGTTCGCCAGAGTGAGCGGCGCCGGTGCGTCAAGGCTTGCGGGAGCTGCAAAAGACGCAAAGAGCGGTGCGATGGTCAGCAGCCCTGCAGGCGCTGCGTGATCCGCAGAGTCGAGAGCGACTGTTCCTTCGCCGGTCCTCCAACAGCTGTTCCAGCTGAAAGCTCTTCATCCGCAAGGAGTCCTCCTCGTCAACGGGTGGCTCTGGATGGGGGCTCCGTCGATCGAGATGCCTTTCACGCCTACGGGTCAACAACCTCTTTCCACGACTCTGGCGTCGTCTCTCCGGCTCATCATGGGCGCGCTTCGTCACAAGTCAGCCATCTCACAACAAGCACGGTGGTTCCACAGCTTTCTCGGCTCATCGGCGACGGCCGAGGTCGGTTCATGTTCATCGGCGACGCTGCGAACCTGGCATTCGTCAAAGTCATCCGTCGCTTGGTCCGCGATCGCGTTGGTCCTTGTCTCTTCACCGAAGACCCTTTCCGACATCTCATGGTCGAAGCAACCCCGGAAGGACGTCCGAAATGGATCATCACCAACCCGGAAGACATCCCCACAAAGCCAAGCGTGGAGCAAGCGAGGTACTTGCTGAGGTGGTACCTACGAGCCACCAACTGCATACTCGAAGTGTTTGACGAGGCAGAGCTCCTCGACGATCTGGAAAAGTGGCTTCGCGTAGAGCCAACCAGCCAGGATGAAGAAGCCATGGACTGCCTATTCTTTCTCGTCTTCGGCATCGGGGCACAGAGATGTCCGGATGATCGCGACGCGGATGCTGAGAAGTACTTCAACTACGGGCGATTCCTGGCCGTTTCCTACGCCATGGAGAATCCCACGAACAGCACTGTGCGCAGCTACGTCCTCATCGCCGTCTATCTCCTCGGTGCGTCCAGACGCAACTCGGCCTTCATGCACTTGGGCGTAGCCGCCCGCGCCGCATACGCCCTAGGCATTCATCGGAGAGACAACCCGGCTCTTTTTTCGGAGCAAGAACAGGCCACTCGCGAACGTCTGTGGAAGGCGCTCCGTATCCTGGACTTGTTTCTTGGTGCGGCCCTGGGACGCCCGTTGGCGACAACCGAGTCTCGCGACTTTCCAGCCACCGAGAACCGCTCGGCCTCGTTAGAGCTATGCGCAATCTTTGAATCCATTCTCACTGACGTCTATGCAAAACGCATGGTGACTACTGATGTCCTGGGGCGTATCAGTGAACAGCACCGTCGCTGGGCTGCTAGGTTCAACCACGGCCTTGCTGCCGACGGTGTGAAGTCGGGTATGTACATTGAGGCAGAAGACGGCGAAAAGTATCCAAATATCGCCCTGTATCACATGAAAGAAGCCTATTACTGGAGCATCATGCTCCTGTCGCGGCCGTTTCTCATCGACTTTGTGTCGAGGAACATCGCCAGATCTCAGACCATGTCCATGCAGCAAGATGACCCACCGACATCATCACCGTCGGACCAACTGTTAGTGCATGCCTGCGTCGACTCGGCGATACGAACCATTGATCTTTTATCCGGCCTTATAACGGACAAGAATGTGTCCAAGAGGCACCCCTTCGTCATCAACTCTGTCTTCGTCTCGGCACTAGTCCTCGGCCTTGCGGTCTTTGGTGACATGAGCACCACATTCCCGCTGGATAAGGGGCTGGCAGATGCTCAGGCCCTCTTGCGTCGATTCAGCAAGCACGACAGGGTTGCGAACAGAGAGCTCTCAATCGTAGAACACTTGCAGGGTGCCTGTGTCTTGTACACGGAGAAAAGAGCACGGAAGAAGATGGAATGTCAAGGCATGCTGATTGGAGAGCTATTCGGCAGTGTTCACGATGGGGCTCAACCGCAAATGGATGCAACCAAGTTCGGTTCTTCGGGCTGCCATCGAGACGCCAGGAACTTTGGGGGTCATCATGCTGAGAGTTCTCCAGATGCTGAACATATCACCAGCATCCATCAGAGTGTTTCCTTGGCAACGGCCAGCATTGACGCCCATCAACTGAGTGCTAGTGAGCAAGCTCGAGGCTCAAACGTCACGCAAGCTCTCACGCCCCTAACCGATATACTGCTCCCAATGTCGCCAAGGACTCTTTTGTTCGATTCTTACGGCCATGACATGCCCTTCTTCCCGACCATGGATGCTAGCATGGTACACCTGAGGTATGGTGATGAGATGTTGATGGCAGACGCGAGTGTTTTACTAGAACCTCACTGCTAAGAACCCAGGTGTTTTACGCTATTGCGGCTATTGTCAAGCTAGGGACTCTGCGATGCTGTGTTAAAATGACATCATAAGAGGCAAAAAGGGAAATGATGATGATTTACCTCCCTAATTGTCATCGCTTTGGAAGAACAACTTCGACTCTCTGGGATAAGACGTGCTTTCGCGCTTTTGTATACGTTGTGCTGTGTGGGATCGTGGAGTAAAACTTTTCTCGCGGACAGATAGCTTTCGACTTACAACGCAACGGAATACTTCCATGTTCCTAGATGAAATTTGTTTCGCGGTTATGGGAGCGCACGAGACGGACTATTCATTTGTTCGTCGAGAAAGTAGCTGACCTGAAAAGGTTTGTGGGCTATAATGGCTTCCGGAACGTGATGAGAAGGATCAAACTACTTCATTCAATCGCAACATCCACCTTGGAAGTATCTATTATCTTTTGCTGAGCGGCGCTCGGAATCGCTTGGTCTTTTTCGCAAATGATATATAAGTCATAGGTATGTCCCTCCAAGCTGCGTAGGTCAGCTTGCTGAAGAAGGTCCGGTAGCTGTGAGACTCTAGCTGAGTTATCGCTTCTCGCGCAGCGTCGTCGCTCAAGTCGTTATATAAGATATCTTGTGGTCGATCAGGGTCGACGAGCGTTTCGTTTTCTGATAGAACGAACCAAGGGAGCGGCTTTCCTTGGAGCATGTCGATGAGCGACGTTCCTCTCATATTATCAGTCTTTCGGCATGTCTGTCGACTTTGACACCTTTGGGGGCCAACCTTCAGATAAGAGGAATGAAGCGCAAAAGATTGATCGGACGACATCACCGGACTTTCCTAGCTTTCGCCGACTCGCCTTATCCAGTCCACGGCAAGCTTCGCATCCCGCTACACCGCCGTAGCTGTGCATGCACAGCACCACATCGTCGCCGCAACCTCATGTCGCGTAGCGGTGACATCGGGATCAAAGTTTGACAAAGGCGGTTCAGCGCCGTAAGATGAGGGCTGGACAGAGACGGTGTTATATGCGAGGGACTCGAGCTGGGACGTTACCGGCTGGAACTTGGTGGCGCGATGCAGGAACGAAGACGAACGTTGGCATTCGAAATCCAAAGTTTTGTTTTCTGTTTTCACCATGACTTGATGAACAGGGTGGGGCCAGCTTTTTAAACTCATTTCCCCATGGGCGGAAGAACCCTCGCCATCTCAAGATCTGAGATACTGGATCTGGGGAAGACATCCGATTCCCCAGCATTGTGTCGTCGGACCGGATTCCGGTCGACGCCGTGCGACTAGACCGGAAGCCACAATAAACAACACGGCGTTTGTGGCGTCTGGGGTAAGGTCCGGCAATGAGCACATGATAGTACTTTGACAGTTCCTCGACGCTAAAACAACGAAGAAGGATCAACAGCCGAGATTTAAAGTTTCGGAGAGAATGGGCGAAGAGAAATAGCCCAAGACATTCTCCTCACTGCCGAAATTGCCATGGAATCCCTGGGCCAATGCACACCCAGGCCGGCACCCGATGCTGCTTCGGCTAAGCATTGGTGAACTTTGGAGAGAGTCCCTCATCTCCGAAACCGACCGAAGTGCATAACCCGCCACCCGACAGACTGCCACGGGAACCTTCACCCGAAGCTCATCGATTAGGGTGTCCGGTGCCCATGGGACCTGGGCCCTTCGGCAACGAAGACAGCCATGAACCGGCGGCAGCCGGGGGGCACTAATGTGGGCGTGGTCAGCAAAATCTAACCGCAGGCGTCACAGGTACATTTCTTCGACGACTTGAGTTAAAACAGTTGTCACGTTGAACTGTTTTGCTTCGGAAGGCCGGCGGAAAGCTGATAAGACGTGAAGATTGAATCAATTTCACATCGTTTACGTCTGAAATCCATCTTTACTCGGCAAACCCACTCTACATACCCGCCAAGGCAGCCGAACACGGCCAAGATGACGCCGCCACCAGAGTTCAGCCAGTCTCCGAACAAGAACTTCAACGTCGCCGTCGTTGGCGGCGGGATCGCCGGTCTGACATTGACGCTGCAACTCCTTCTCCACCGGATACCAACGACGCTTTACGAACAGGCACCCAAGTTCGGAGAGATCGGAGCCGGCGTGTCTTTCGGCCCCAACGCCCTCAGGGCCATGTCTCTCATTTCTCCGCATGTCCGCCAAGCCTTTGAGAACCAAGCGACGTACAACCAGTCAGAAGACTACAAGGGAGTGTGGTTCCAGTTCCGATTTGGCGAGTCGTGCGGTGGGAAACGCCAGGCAGGCGATCTCATATGTCGTCTGGAGTGTGACGGCGGGCAGGCCAGCATCCATCGAGCTCATTTCCTCGACGAGTTAGTCAAGCTCTTGCCTGAGGGTGTAGCCAGGTTCGGCAAGCGGGCTGTGGACTATGAGGACGACGGAACCGGCGTCCTGCTCCAGTTTCAAGACGGCACAACGGCTCGACATGACGCAGTCATTGCTTGCGACGGCATCAAGTCCAAGATACGGACTGTACTGCTTGGTGAAGACGACCCGGCGGCCAAAGCCGTGTTCTCTGGCAAGTATGCATACCGAGGGCTTGTCCCCATCGAACAAGCCCAAGAGATGCTCGGGGAGGAGTTGGCGAAGAACAGCCAGATGTACATTGGACGGCACGGACACATCTTGACCTTCTCTGTGGACAAAGGCAAGATGATGAATGGTACGTCTGTCGTAATACCCGGTAGAAAGAAGAACTGTGGTGCTGACTGAGACCTAGTAGTCGCATTCCGTACAAGGGATGACTGGAACTCCGAAGACTGGGTAGTGCCGGTTAAGAAGGAGGACATGCTGGCTGATTTCGATGGCTGGAGCGAACAGGCTCGCAATATCATCCAGATGATGCAGAAGCCAGACGTTTGGGCGCTCTTCAATCACCCACCAAGCCACACATACTACCAAGGACGTGTATGTTTGCTTGGTGATGCGGCTCACGCGTCAACGCCCCACAAGGGCGCAGGTGCTGGCATGGCCATCGAGGACGCTTATGTCATGGGCAATCTGCTCGGCTTGGTTTCCGGGCCTGAAGAGATCGAACACGCCTTCTTTGTTTACGACAAGATGAGGAGGGAGAGGTCTCAACGGCTGGTCTCGGACAGCCGTGAACAGGGGCAGTTGTACGAGTTGGAGTTGCATGATGACCCTGAATGGATCGCCGACAGCCTATCAACTCGCATGGATTGGGTTTGGAAGTATGACCTGACTCAAGAACTCGAAAAGGGACGGCGGTTGCTGGAAACGAAGGCGCAACTATGACTGAGACTTTGACGACTTACTTGCAGAGCGACACTGTCTTGCCACAGGTGTATAGGCGTTGTATGGCTCTGATCTTTTCACACTTATTTTCGCTACAAGTATAAAGTATCCCACAGATTTGCCAGTAATCACAACGGATAAAAGTCTTTTCTGACGTCTGCTCGTGAAATGTTTATGACGCCTCCTGCTCCAAAAAAGAAATGTTCATGCCAGTCAAAACAAATCAAGAGTGGGAATCCTTAAAACCATCCAATGCTGCAACTTTGACAACTTTTCCATGTACAACCGAATGAAACGCTTGAACCCCGTGCTTATAAACCGATCAGTCAAAGTGTATGCGCCATAGCTCTCTGGGAGAGCCGGCCGTGAAGTCGCTACGGGTGTGCATGGCCAAGACGTTGTCACTGACGAGCAAATCGCCTTCCTCCCAAGAGAAGTAGAGGGTGTTCCTCCGATCATGCAACAGGGAGTCTAGAATGTCGCAGATCTCGGTGCTCTCCTCCTCACTGACTCCCTCGATGTTCACATAAGTGGCGTCGAATTTAGTCTTGGACTGAGGCCAAGGCTCGTGATAGCGGATGCAGAGTTCACCAGTCTCCGGGTGCGGGGCGACAAGAGGGAGGCCGGTCATCTTGGTAGCATCGAAGGAGTTGGTCTGGACGTTCCATGTAAGCTTGGAGAGCTTTTCGACGGGCCAGTGAGGCGGGAGGTTCTGGAAGACCAAGCGGGAGGGGGTGAAGAGGGTGAAGCCGGTGTCCTTCGGTGAAGGGGTGACCGCGGTGAAGAACTGGAACCTGCAGGAGTGGGTTAGACATGGTCATCAACGTTCAACGTTACGGTGTCGCTGCAAGTGGGCTGGGCTGGCTTACTTCGGAGGGTTCGGCAGAAGCTTCTCTGTTCCGTCCTCTCGGGGCACCTTGTGGGTCTTGAACAGGCCATCGAAGTGGAAGGGCATCCACTCGGCGGACAGAACGTTATTCAGACCACGGGTATCGGCCCCCTGGTCCTTGACCTCGAGCACGAGACCGAACTTCCACGGCAGCGGGGTTCCGAACTCCTCAGACTTCTTGACGAACAGGTCACGGTCCTTGGTCTTGGAGAAGCCTCGCATGACGACGGGGGAGTTGACTTCTGACAGCGCGCGGACCTTCTGGGCGTCGATGTCGTGGATGGAGAGCTTCTTGGGGCCAGCGGCAGGGCGAATCATGACGCCGCAAGGATAGATGGGCTCGAAGGTGACGTCCTTGTCCCAGCTGAACAGCTCGCTCTTCTCGCGGAAGTAGCTGGGCCGGCCGTCCTCGTAGACGAGCTCGTATTTGGGATCGTTCTCGAACTCCGATCGGGGGCCGGTAGTAACGGCGCCGCTCACGCTGAAGGCAATAGAGCAGTGCCACGGGGTGGTGAAGTAGGTGGTGGTGGGAAGAGGGCTGATGGGGATCTTGGTCTCGCCGACGGAAGGGTGGATGGAAAGGCGGATGTGGTCGCGGAAGTTCTCGCGGACAGCGCGAGCAAAGGCATCGCCGCGCTGGAGCATCTGCTTGGAGATGTATTCGATGCCAGCCTTGAGCTTGGTCTTGGAACGGTCCTCGCCGACTGGGTAGACGTGGCGCAAGTCGGTCTCGAGGAACTTGATGTATCCACGATATGTCAGGCAGGTGTCCTCATTCTTGGAAATCTCGCCGGAGGGATCGTAGTCGCCTCTGCCAAAGGTGTTGAGGAGGGCTCGGCGAAAGTTCGTCGCGTTCGCAACGTATGTGATCTCTTCGAGCTTGTTGGGGAGGTTGGGAAGGTGGACGAGGTCCTGAAGGCGGGAGAACTCGATGTTCTTCAGGTTCTTCTCGACAGCGATGCCACGCAGGGTCTCTCCGTATGCCCAGACTTCCTTGTCTTGCACACCAAGTAGATCTACATGTCATGATGTTAGTTGCGATGGCCACATCAAGGGGCGAAGCTTGCGTCAGGGTGGCTTACCGTTGTAAACAAGGCCGTCAGAGATGATGGTCAGCTTCGCGCCGGGCTGGTAGTAGTCCTTGATGGCCGAGCAGAGGCCGTTCAGGTTGGCAAGAGCGAATTCATCGGCCTTGTCGGGCAGACGGCCGAGGACCTTGTCCTTTGTGTTGGGCGACTTGAAAGGGAATGCAGGAAGACACATGCGGATCTCGCTCTGTGACCTGACTTTCCTGTAGATCTGGGAAAGAAAACCCAGTCTACCCTCGAGCTCATCTATGTTCGACCGTTTCAAGCGGTATCGGCAGATGATGTCCAAGATGCCAGCCGCAGTAGAAAGAGCCTCCTCGTCCATCATTTGAGATTCAACGTTGGAAAGTAGCTTGACCTCGGGCGAAGGTCGGCGGGCTGGTACTTCTATGGCAGAAGGCATTTTGTGATTGTGAGTAAATAAAACCAATCGCAGTAGTCGGAGGGTCTGTTTAAGGCGAAGGTAGTGAAAGGTAGGGGAGGGCCTGGGCAAGGCAAGGAGCTAGCAATCAAAAGATGGTTCAGTAGGGCTAGAAGATGCAACTAATATTTGTCAAATTGAGCCTGGGTTGGGAGTTAGATGATTCCGAAGGTTTGGGAAGGCAACCGGCTTATATTACGCTTGATTTCCACGTTGGTCGTCGGACGCCCTGGCCGGTTGCATATGCAGAACATTACGCTCGGAGATGATACTCACAAGGAAGTGGAAGGGGTCGTAACAGGAAGCTGCAGGCTGCAACTACGGCATTGGCCGTAAGACATCGTCAGGTCACATCTGACCATCTCCCATTGTCTGGCCCATGAGGGGCATATTCCGGGTTGTGACTGTTCACTTTGCTCCTCCAAGACTATCCACTCTTGGCTTTCCTCCACCGGCCATGGTAGCCAAAGGTCTCGCCACGGTATGATTCCTAGTACAGAAAATAGCCATCAAAGCATCACCGGGATCAGAATGCTCCCGGCATCCACGCTCTGCAACTTGTTGTTCCCATACACTGTCGTTTTTATTTTATTTTAATTTTTCTCGTCGACAAGCAGCATCCCATCGTCGATCGAGCCAGGGTTGCCACTCCACTCTCAGCCCGGCCCGAAAAGTGGTATCAGGAGAGGAAAGTCTCATGCGCGGCGTGTGAGCTGGGCCAAGTTTCGACAGCGAGGCACTACGCGGTACGACCCACGCCTGGGTGGACCAGAATATTGGTCACTTTTCCAAGATCTTTGTCGCAGCCGCGCGGGAGACGTCGAGGAAGGTGGACAGATCCCAGCCAGGAGACAGAAGAAACTGTGGAGAGGGGCCTTAGTTTGTCAGAAATCGAGCCACGGCGCGTTGGCGCCACCAGGTGATGAGAGATGATCCTTGACAAGCCGCGGTAGACGTCGTCGAACAAGGGCCAGATTCCGCTATACGGCAGGATCCTCCCGCGGCTGTGGAGAAGAAGCACCCCGAGCAACCCGGAAGACGCTTTGCCTGATCGGCCAGTTGGTCCGAAAGCGACGGTGATGCTTCCTTGCAAGGGCAGGTCTGGCCAGATTGCCGGGGAGGTTTTCTGCACTGCGACATTGGCATGTCGTGGGATGTCGCATTGCGATCGTCGGAAGAACATTCAAGTTTGTAAGGTCCTCAGCTTTCAACGTCTGGGGGTTTTGCAGAGCGCATCCACCAAGTGTGCGTGTGAGTAGCATGCGATTCCGCGTCAGGAATACATCCCCGGCGCACTCCGATATCAGATGACAATCGCGATACTCCTCCGACGTCGGTCTTCCCGTCCTCGGCGCGTGCGCAAGTACGGAGCAGGCGCTTTGCTCGGCATCATCGTGTCATCCCGGATCAGGAATCATCGGCCGGTCCATCGGACAATATTTGCAACCACGTAAGACGGCGCCGCCTCCGCCACTGGTCTGGTCGGCTCAGCAATCGGAAATCGTTCGATAAAGATTTGCTCGGATCATTTTCTTTGCTTTGCGAGATCTCGTAATCGGGTACTTTTCCTGGAAGCCAGCCATATCAACGACTTATACCAAGTTCAGCTTGAAGTCATCGCAACTTTCTGTCTTCCGTCTGGGCCACTCATTCGCACTCAACCTAGCTCACGCAACGCACCGCGGACCATCCATAACGCCCATTATCCACAGCAACAATGGGTTCCATCCCTCGCGAAGAGACTCAGGTCGACCTGACCGTCGTCGGCGGTGAGCCTTGCTCGGAGCCGAGCTGGTGATGACGGCAGTCTCTAATATTGATTCTCAGGTGGACCGACGGGTCTTCTCACCGGATACTTGGCCGAATCGTTGGGCGTATCCGTCTGCATTATTGGTGAGACTGACGCTTTTGAGCGTCTGAGCGCACACAGCTTACGAAGGGACAGACAGCAAGGAAGGGCCTTTGGCACTTGGCAGAGCCGATGCTATGAACGCTCGCACTCAGCAGGTTCTCGAGGTTGCTGGTATTCTTGATGAGCTCCTTCCTCAGGGCATTACCTGCAACAGTAAGACGAGTCTCGATTGCCGTAGTCAAGTCGCATACTCACATCATGTGTAGCAAGTTCAACTTTCGGGGCGGGCGACTTCTTGTCTCGCCAAAGCCATTGGTGGACTGGTCTTGAGCACTGTTTCCGCAAGAACTTTTTGATGCTTGGTCAGCCCGTCGTCGAGCAAGTGCTTGCCGCAAAACTCAAAGCCAGCATCTCTTACGGAGAGACCGTTTCAACCATTACCGAGGACAAGTCAGGCGTCACCGTTACCACGAGCAAGGGTCGCACTATCCGCAGCAGGTATGCGGTGGGAGCCGATGGCGCCCGCTCTACCGTCAGAAACACGCTGGGCATCAGCTTCACTGGCACGAAGCCTGAGATGATTTGGGCTGTCCTCGACACTTTTATCGACACTGACTTCCCGGTGTGCTCCGAGATCATCACATTCCAGCTCAACAACCAGAGTCGAGTCTCCTGGATTCCCAGAGAGCGCAACATGGCTCGCTTCTACGTCCTTCTGGATGGTGAGATCACGCAAGAAAAGGCGGAAAACTCAATCAGAGAGCACATGGCCCCTCATAGGATTGACTTCAAGGAGACTGAATGGTTTAGCACGTTTGATGGTAGGTCTCAATCGAGAAACGACAGAGTGCTTTCCGACGGCAATCTTGGTTCGGTTTCGCTGACACCGCAATACAGTGAAGGAGCGCATCGCAGGAACCTTCGTTTCCCAAAACGGCGACGGGCGCATCATCTTGGCAGGTGATGCGGCGCATGTCCACTCGGTCAACGGTGGCCAGGGTCTCAACACCGGCGTGGCCGACGCCTTCGCCCTGTCGTGGAGACTGGCGGAAGCGCTCACCAACGACAAGCTCAGCCCGGATGCCGTTAACAAACTGATCAAGAGCTACGACATTGAGCGACGCACCGTTGCCCAGAATGTCATTGACGTTGCGGCCGCCCTGGTCAGAGACACTGTTCACATGGCCAAGCAGTACGTCTCCACAATCGAGAAGAATGCCGGGTACATCACAGGTAAGCTTGTCTCTCTCTATTAAACCCCACGCGCCTCTCTGCTTCCCCAAACTCTGTTTCTACGATGGCCCCCAGAAAAGGGGAGACGGTGGCCTTTCAAAGTGGCTCGCGAAACAGGGAACCCGCGCTTCCAGAAAATTGGCTGGCTGCATGGCGGCTGGTCCTCCACGCGCGCGGTTGTTCTGCCTTGTCTCCATGTTTCCGAAACTCTGCTACTGTAGAGCAAAGAAGAAAGGTTTCGGCTAATTTCGCCTTTCAGGAATGGGCGTGTCTTACGACGGCACCGGCTCGCCCTTGATTCAGGGATCCACGCAGGGCATCTGGACCGCGGGGCGGCGCTGCCCGGACGTCTACCTGACGCCCACAGCAGAACAAGAGCCGAGGCGTCTGTATGAGCTCCTCGCGGGCAAGTACGGCAAGCACCTGGTCTTGAAGATTGGGCGACAGGAACACGAAGGACCCGCTTCGGCAGATGATTTTAAGAACGTGGCCAGATTCTTCAGGGTCACTCCCCACAATGCGGAGACTCGTACGACCAGCGCTGAAGATTCTTCAGCCGTCTTTACAGCTGAGTGGGTGGGCGAAAACGACGACTTCGTGGTGGTCGTCAGGCCAGACATGTACATTGGCTACGTCGGTCAGGGCGAAGGGTGGAAGGAGTATCTCTCCTACTTGACTCAGTAAAGAGGGCCCCCTTGTGTGAGACGGCCCGAACAGCGGAATGCTATGCGGCGTGTGTGTTTTAATTGGCAATAGGGGCGCATTATAGGGAGCGTTAATTAGGAGTCAAAACCGAAAGCAGAGCCATTATTGGATTGTACTTCTACGGATAGAGATGTAAAGAAACCTGGTATGATCAGCATTTCACCAATCGAGAGCCTCGCAGTTATCTAAGCTCTTCCAGGTTCTTCGGTCGTCAATCTTCACATGTAAGCAAGAGTCCTTTGCATGCAGGACCCGTCGGGCGAGTCGCCAAATTCAATCATCTTTGCCCGACTGGATCGCCGATTAATTTTCAGGGGAGCCAAGATCGAAGTCCGAGCTCGATGCGTCGGATCATGATAAGGAGATGAGACGTGATTCTTTACCAGAGAATCTGCAACTTAATCTATGGGCTACTGCGGCCTGTCCGTGGCCAGCGCGTGAACGGCGAGCCTCTCTCTGCCGGAACCTGATCTGGACACCGAGGCCTTCATGCCCGGGCCTGCGTTCCGTTGCAGCGGAACGAACAACATAAATAGGAAAGTGGGATGAATTCGGGCCATATTGGGTTTTACACGTTATCTAGCAGATCCCTAGGCGTTACTGAAGTAATTTATTTGTTTAGAACAATAAGATCTTAGATTGCCCTAGCGTTGGCGCTGTAGTCGATCAATTCCTTTAAAATTTCAACCGAGTCTCCATCGCTGGGTCCATGATCATCAACGAACATCTGTATGCTGTGTGACAATCTGACTGTTAACAACTTGACAGGACAGGAAATCACCCCCGTCTCAGCCCGTTACTTTTTCCCTCTGGAGGAAAAGAACGAGAAATGTTGACGAAGAGATTCGGAACCACGTTGTATTTCGGAACCATCCCCGGAAGCAGACAGAGATTAAAAATCCATCCAAACCCGTATGCCCGAAAGCCGGACCAACAGACCTTTTCGGAGAAAATTCTCAATGAGCAACTCCACAATTCCGAGGTTTCGACGAGCCTCGAAATGCCTCAACCCCGGTGCCTTTGCTGAAAACCGAGAGGGCTCGAAGGGATTTTCGCAATGTGACCTGCCCTCTGCGGTTTCATCAACCCCAGGACAGCCTGCTTGGAACTTCTCGTAATGTGAGATGACAGACCGGTTCGAGAACTGAGCGACGCTGCCACCTTCTGCATCCGCACGCCTACCCATCTGCATTGGCGATCCTTTAACCCATCTTGGCCAATCCGAAGTTTCCATTTTCAGCTTAGCCTCAAGTCTCCCAGTCTCCCGTACGACGTCGCACCCGACCCGATCAAAGACACACCAATCACGACAGCATCCCAGTTGTATTACCAACCAGAGGACGGATTCAGCACATTTCGTTAATAATCCGTCGATGCGACGTGACCCTAGACGCGGCATGCGATTGCCCTCGGATAAGGACAAGGCCACCGGGCAGGACGACACCGACCAGGATAGCCCAAACTTCCTCTCAGAGATCGACGGGGAAAATGCCATAGATGGACTGTCACCGCCACACAAAGATCCCAGTAAGCCAGCGGTGCCTCCGAATGGCGGCCTAAAAGCGTGGCTGCAGGTCCTTGGCTCGTTTTTCATTTATTTCAATACCTGGGGTAAGTCGACCCTTCACCTCGGACTGAGATATCCCAGTGTTACTCAATGTCAACGCAACGTAAGCACGTATCTGCACGCACGCACGCACGCACGCACAAGACGTTGCATAGACTCTTTGGCGGGACTCCGCAGGATTGAATTAGTTGAATTAGGGCTGACATAACGTACGACATTAGGTCTCGTGGCGAGCTTTGGCACCTTTTCAAGCCTACTATGAGGATGATCTCCTGAAAGATTACAGCCCTTTCGCCATCTCCACGATTGGCTCTCTGCAGAGCTTTTTGATGGTGTTTTTGGGTTTCATCGCGGGACCAGTCTTCGACTTGGGCTATGCGCGCCTGCTTCTGTGGGTGGGATCCCTGCTCATCCTTGTTGGCACCATCACCCAAAGTCTCAGCAGCAACCTTGGGCAACTGTTGCTGTCACAAGGTCTTTGCATCGGTATCGGGATGGGTTGCCTCGCGGTCCTTGGCGTCGCCGTTCTTTCGCCCTGGTTCACGGTCAAATTACCCGTGGCCACCGGCATTGCAGCTGCGGGGAGCGGCGTCGGCGGGTGAGTCACCCCTAAACCTGGTGAACGAGAAGAAAGTATCCCACCGGATAGGGCTAATACTTAGTTGCCTTCATAGATTAGTTCTGCCCATTATGTTCCGCCTGTTGCAGCCGAGGATTGGCTTCCGCTGGACTGTGCGAACCATGGCGTTGATCGCTCTAATGACTCTGGGCGTTTCCATCGTGAGCATGCACGCACCAAAAGCTTCAGCCCAACGGCGCGCTTGGATCGACCAGTCCGCTTTCCGTGACGTCCCTTATCTCCTTTTCGTATTGGCCTGCTGTCTGGTTTTCTTGGGCATGTACACGCCCTTCGTGTATGTCCAGAAGTTCGCCGTGGCGACCGACACCGCAGCCCCCGGCATCGCGACGTACCTTCTCTCGATCATGAACGGGGCGTCCATTCTTGGCAGAACTCTCCCCGCCCTGGTGGCGGCTCACGTCGGAGCCATGAACATGCTGGTAGTGGCCGTGCTGACCATGTCTGTTTCGGTGTTTTGTCTAATGGCAACTAGCAGCACGTCGGGGTTGATTGTAGCTGTGGTCTTCTACGGCTTCAGCAGCGGCAGCTTCTTCTCACTGCAGCCAACTACGTTCACACAGATTACCATAGACCGCAATTACATTGGCACTAGACTCGGCATGGCTTATTCCGTCATCTCGGTTGCTCTACTCCTTGGCTCACCAGTGGGAGGCGCACTGCTCCGTCAATTCGGCTGCTCAAGTGCTTGGACTTGGGCAGGTGTTTGCCTTGCCCTAGGGTGCCTCATGATCGCGTGTTCAAGAGGAACGCTGAAAGGTTGGAGCTTAAACCACAGACTATGATACCCTAGACATACATATTCAAGCTCTCGCCAGCACAAGGAGATTATCACATCTTATAATTTAAACATAATATTAATAACTTATTCAGAGTTCAACACGCTATCTCTTCTTTCAAGTTTTCAGATCGGCCGGGGTGCTAGAATAAAACCCAACATCCATCGTGACGGAGTTAGTCGAGAAGGGCAAAAGTACTAGGCCCTAACCAGGGATCGAACCTGGGACCTCTCCCAAGCGACACTATGATCACAGAGCCCTAAGGGAGAATCATACCGCTAGACCATCAGGGCGCTCCAATGAGAGGCTATTTTGAGCCAGCGTGACAACATTGCAGCTCACAGTACTTATCAAGGAAGCAATAATAATTTAACTCTAGTTAAAGCAAAGTACGCTAAACAGCTCCACTATATAGATTCTTTAAGACATTTTCTGCTAACTATCTCACTTAGATTGGTTCCTTATATTTTAGTTGACGTCCTCGTCTAGATATATCAACTACCCTAATCATTACGGCCGCTATCACGTTTCGGCATCACGAAGTGTTCTTGTATTCCTGAAACTGAGATCATAAAAACTGCGGCTCTTGAACGAGACAACTTGCATGGAAAGTCAATTTCCTCACTGCTTGTATGACTTTGTTGATGCTTCATGTGCTGTCCATAGTAGCGAAGTCAAGATCACTAATGTCAAGCGCGATCATGAGCTTACCGCGTTTTTGCAACATGGACTCATCTGTGCCTCGCCACATCAATCCATCAACCATCCAGGCTAACTTTCTTCATTTTACCATCCAGTTCCATACTGGAAAATCTTATCCATCACAAGGCCTACAAGTTTCAAGCCCGTACTAGCAGGATAAGGCCGATAGGAACCTCTCCTGTTCCCCTTTAGTTTTGGAGAAGGAACTAGAATTCAACGTTTCCTTGGTGATAGACCCAATATAGCAGTTATCCATAAGGGTTCCTTTTCGTAATCTCAACACTCCGTTACGCTAAGTGAGCTATAGCGTCTCTGTTTGCCAGTCTAGCGCGTGTACGTTGGTGGAGATTGCTGTGGAACCGACTGCAGCTGTGGCGCGGTGAAACTCTCGCTGTAGCTAGGTGGCGCGCTGGCTAGTTCCAAGAGGCTTAATTCCTCCATAGGTGAAAGATAATCGATATCTGTATCGTAGCCGTAGTCGTTGATCAAACTCTCGAGACTAGAGCTTTGGCTGCTTGAGATGGTTGTCTGTGTCTCGGCGAGAAAGACATCCTCAGTCTTCCGAGCATTGTGAGAGGGGTGGAGACGCGTTGCGCAGGAGATACAACGTCCGCGGAGATGAGACTTGATGCGATTCCGGAAACCGTAATTAGCATGATTGTTTTGTCCAGCACGATTTCTGATTTGCTCAGATTGATCGCATGCGCAATCGTGTAACGGAATGCATCCTCTGCAAATTATAAAGCATTCTCTGCAGAAGCCAATTTGCTGTATGCCTGAGAGGACGATCTTGATATGACACTTGCTTATCGATAGGTAATTTGCCGTCTTGGAAATGAAATTCATAATGACAGTTGAAGAATAAAAGTTATTAATTTGAGTTATTTAAGCTGCGAATGTGAGGAAGCTTCGTTTAATGCGGAAGCCGAATTGACGTAGATTTTGTGTGATATCTCGTGAGGTCAGTTTTGCGGATTGATGGGATGGGACGTGAATTCAAGTACTTACGAAGCCCATGGGTAAGCTTTTTCCGACGTGATTAACATTTCCCACCCCTGGATCAATATTTTCTAGTAAAAAGCGCCACTTGAGGCGTGGTTTCGAGGTACTTCCTTCCTTGGTGGACAGCCTTAATTTAGCTGGATTGAAGTTCTCTCAGGTATTTAGAGTTTGTGGTTGAAGCGCAACCAACCCCGATCCATGGAACCAGAGGTCAGCTTTGGCGGGCGCCGCAATCGCGCGGATTTCCGACGAGCGCTTGAGCAACACCAACTCCAATGCCTGATTGGTCGACTGGCTTCGTAACCACTTCAATCTTGACCTGTGTGGATGGTAAACAATTATTAAGATTCGCTCTGAGTACTTTGAAGTTTGGGCCATGCTTAGGAGCAAGATGGCTGTAAGCACAGAACGTGGAAGCATGCAAGTCTCCCGCTCTCGAACAAGAAGCCGGCGCAACACAACCATTTCCACTAAATCCATATTGAGATTACTTTCTACCTCCCAACGCCACCATGAGCCATAACATCCTCATCACTGGCGCCGCCGGATACATGTATGCTGCCTCTTCTTTCTGCATCACTACAGTACTGATACAAGCAGCGGCGGTTCCGTGCTTGCGAACTTTCTCTCGCGCAGCAGCGGTCCTATCAAGACTGCCAACATATTTGCTGTGGTCCGATCTCGGGAACAGATTGAGAAGCTTGAGAAGCTCAATGTCAATATGGTTCCGATTGATCTCGCCGATGAGCAGGCTGTTGCGAAAGTTATCTCCGATAACAAGAGTGAGTACCAATAATCAATAGTTGGCATGCGGAGACGTGGTCAAGATCCAACTAATGCACTATCAGTTGACTTCGTCATCTCTACGGCGGGCGTAGTCGATCAGCGACCCGTAGCCAACCTCCTAAAAAGTCTCGGGGAGCTTGTTGAAGTTACGGAGCAAGATACATACTTTATATACGTAAGCCAATATATTTGATGACATTTTGCAGCCATCAACTACTTACATGTACCTAACCCTTGCAATGACCGGGGTGTCCACTACCTTTAGCCCAGAGGGCGGCTGGCCAATTAGCGAGGTCCGAGACACTGGCGAACTTTTCGACAAGGAGAAGGAAATTGGAGGACCGAACAATGCCCGACTGGTCAGTTTATATACCATCGAACTGCTGATGCTTCATAGCTAATCAAGCCATAACGAAAGACCAGTATCTTTGTCGTGGAGCAAGCCGAAGCTCTAGGTGTAACGGCCTTCAACGTCCCAGTTCCTTTCATCTGTGAGTAATATCACGGCAGACGACTAACTGGTTGGTATCACCTAAGTATGTCTTAGATGGGCGGGGAACTGGGGAGCATCGCAAGCTCTCTGTTAACATACCAGCCAACATAAGAGCTAGCATCAAACACAGAGTTGTTCACAAGTTCGACACAAATGGAGTGGGTGACTCAACGCCAAAGACAATGAGATCGACGCCCAACCAAATGGATTAACTGACGCATTTCAAACTCACAGACTCCCCCGGCGACGCACATCTCCGACCTGGTAGATCTGTACACAATCTTGCCAGAGAAGATCCTACTCAAAGAGCCTATCCCGAGTGGCAGGAAAGGCTACTACTTCGCCACGGCCCATCGAATCTCTTGGTGGGATGTTATGCAGCGTCTGGCCCAGGTTTTGCATGCTCGCGGACTCGTCAACAAGCCCAATCTCGAGGGTTGGACCAGCGAAGATATGGCTGCAGAGTCTCTTGGGTTTCCGAAGCCTTATCTACGCGCCATGGGGACTTCCAAGTAATTTGCATCTTTGAAAAGTTGATGTTGAAGTGTACCATTGACTGACCACACGATCAGCGAAGATTTCGTCCTAGAGAATTCATATCTGCTTGGGTGGGTACCAAAGAGAATCTTGATAGTATGCTTTGTAACAGAGTTAGAGAGTTGTGATCGAGAAGTTGCGCTTGGCATGGGCCGCAGGAAACATGCTAGAATTTTTAGCTCGGGGAAAGGTAGCATTATATCTAGCGTTCGATGAACATGCAAACGAAGGGATGCCGGCTACTAGCAGGGGGTTAGTCCAACCCGTTCGCCTGGTTTTCCTATACCATTATGGTGCTAGTCTCCATCCGCCAGTGCACAGGAAATCGAAAACGAGAATCGATGTGAATGCGAAGGCGAGGTCGTACACGATCGATCGAGAACTGGTACGCAGCAGGGATTCTGCCCCGTGATGGCAGATGGCCTGGAACGCATTTGATGAGAAAAGACGGACTTGCGCTGACAAGACACGGGGCTTTGCTGCATTATGGGACGGGATTTTGTTTGATCCCTATTTCCGTCCGGTTCTAGCATGCCAATCGAATTAGGTCGTCCGTGGCGTTGCAAAATCTGATCGACGTCAAAAACCTGGCCAAAGCATTGCACTGCTGTCAAATCATCAGACGAGCACCTCCTCGTGAATCGGACCTGATCTTCGGTGATTATAACCGATCCTAAATCCGCAACGAACCACAGTGTCGGATTTAACCCCTTTCCCGTATTCACGATATACATCGTATTGCCTAGTACAAGCGTTATGGAGATACTGCGTCGCAAGTCATGTAATTAGATCCACTGCAGCATCGAAAGCTCAAAATCAGCCGGTGACGCTTCTGCGCGTTTAAACATGGGCTCCTGGTTTGTATAAGCGTGTGCAGTCTTAGTTCTGGTCTAGCTTTGCGCAAGGAATATTAGACCATGAAAGCTGTGACTGGCGGTTCTTCCTAAAACATCCTAACCTTGGTGTTGGACTTTCGCGCCGTGGTGAATGGAGTCATCTAAACCCGGCGCTTGGATAAATCCTCCGGGACGGTGCATAATTCGTGCCGGAGGATGGCGTTGCTCTTTATGGGCCGCCCAACGATGGCCGCGGATCCTGCCGCAGCAGCGGGCATTTGCAAAAGCCCGCTGTTGGACCCCGGTCCTCATCTCCTTGATGAGAGAAAGCGACAGCGAGTTGACCAGGATGGGCACATGGCTTCGGATTGGCCCGTCTTCACAGTATATTCCTAAAACAATACGCTAATCCTAGCCTCTGCTGTTTACTTTCCGATGGTCTGCAGCTGCCACAAGCGTTGGCGAACAGGCGGACTGGGTGACAAGACATCGGCCACAACAAAACCTGGTCACTTCCGGACCTTTTCAGTTGGGCTCCCGTAGGTAACGGCCGAACCCCTAAGTCCGGACTTGTCTTCAGATCTCAGCAGCAGACGAGCGGCCGGCACTGATCCAGACTGTGCCAACCCGATGCCTTTAAGCCTGCCGCTGTTTCTTGTCGGAATCGGGCCAAGCCTTTCGTTCCGATGACCAAACGACGGTTATGTGAGATTGAGCTCAGCAGACTGGGACAAGTAGAGACATCCGTCAAAAGCTTTATTGACTATGTCGGGAATGATCTTGAAATCGATATCTCAATTCCTGGGTGCACAAGAAAAAAAAAACAATGTCCAGATACGACGGACGTATTGCACTCACAAGTCACATTACCTTGTGCTCGTGATATAATAGTGGAATTCGGAGCGAAACACCGCTCTGAATTGGAAGTTTGGCCCATTGATAGAGACTACATGCTCACAGTCTTCGATTTCCCGCATCGTTTTCTTCAAATCTCACAGCCAGTCAGGACCAGTCCTTTGGTCTTTTAAACGTTCAAGGCAAGGTTAACCACCAAGGTTGCTAACAGATGATGTTCGGTTGCTTAAAAATGATCAAGACAGAGAGTCATCTGATTACTAAGGTAGATATACGCCTGCCTGAATCCAAGGCGACTTTTTATACAGTGATTTCTCTCCCAAATGGTAACGGGAGTTAACCATCCGAATGATTTCACGAATTCCGAGGCCCGGCTGCTGTCGTGCGGGATGGGGCCTACCTGCGTAGTCACGTGTGGTCCCACCCGTTCTAGAGCGGGTATATATATCCCTTCGGTCCGCATACCCCTATTTAGAGAGACTTCTTCCTATATACTATATATACACACACACATAGATAGTTCGATATATAGATACCTATATATATACTCCTTCGTTATAGACTTCGTCCTATATACCCTCCTTTATAATAACCCTCCCCTTAAGCGCTTATAGCTATTATAATAGTTATAAGCCTAGCTCTTAGCTAGTTCGACTTCGCTTATAATACGCTTTTCCTATATAACCCCTAATATACTATAATAGCTTTAGGCGCTCCTTTTAACTCCCTCCTTTTAGCCCTCCTCTTAGCTTTCTATTTAACCCCTCTTCGTTACTAATATAGCGTTTCTACCCGACCCTTCTACTACTAGAAAGGGCTAGAACCGATAGGAACTAGAAAGATAATAAATAATATAGCTCTACTTATAAATAGGTAAGAATATTAAGAGTAGGCTTAAAAGATATATAGAATAATTTATAGATCTAATTAAAAGAGATTATCTAAATTAGGCGCGGATTTACTAAGAAAATACTAAAAAACGAGGTATAGGGTTATTAAGGTATTAATTATAATAATATCTATTTTATCTTCCTATTTACTATACTCCTCTCTTCTATGCTCTACTCTATAGTCTTCTTATAATAAGTCTATATACTAAGGGAGTTTTCTAAAAGTTATATAGCTAAGTCTATCTTATCCTATTCTAATTATCCCCTTAAGACTCTTTATAATATTATAAAAAAGAGTCTTAAAAAATAAAAAAGACTACTTTATATAAATAATAAATAAACTCTATTTATAGATCTAATTTATTAATAATATCTTCTAGGTAGGCGATCTTATTATTAAAAAGGTCCCTTAGGTTTAACTATCTTTTATTATAAATTATATCTTAATAATAATTTTACTACCTTTTTCTCTTTATTATACTCCTTATCCTATTCTAATCCTTAGTATAGCTAAAACTACCTACCTTATTAGACTAGGCGTGAGAAGTTATAATAATATACTCCCTTAGGTATATTCTACTCGATCTAATCTTACTAGTTAACCCTCTACTAGATATAATCTATATAGCTATAGTTATACTTATTTAAAGGACTAGGCCTCTTAGGATATAATAATATATTTATAAGTATAGTTCTTAGGTGTTACTTAATAGTTATATTATAACTTAGTATCTATAATACCTATAACTAAAGCTAATATTTAAGGTATTTAAGCTTATTATCTAGTATTTTAGATAAAGTAGACCTAGATAATACTAATAATTTATAAATAGGTTAAGGAATATCTATTATAAGAGATAGTATAATATTATTATTATTTCTAAAGTCTATTATATTATTATTTATAAATAAAGGAGTAAGAGGGTATAAAAAAAAGAAAGGTATTTTCTTAAAGTCTTCTTAGCTTAATAGGGTATCCTATAGAGCTATATTATTATTAATAGTTAAGTTATAGAACTCTATAGTAATTATAGATATATATTAAGTAAGTAAGGTGATTTTAGAGTTAGAGAATAATATACTATTACTTAAGGATATACTATTAAAATATAAAGATAGTAATTCTTCTTAAATTAGAGCTCTAGCCTATTTAATATATTAGAGGCTAAATATAAATCTATCCCTCTACTAAACTAAATTAACTATATAAGTATTAATTAATAGGAGCTTTTAGAGTTATAGAGGGGCTCCTATCTTATAATACTATATATTAAGGTCCTATATAGCCTTAATAAAGCGCTAATTACTATTCTAGGCCTATTTAGAGTTATAATAGAAGTAGTAGCTAGTTAACTAGTTTATAAAAATCGTAGCTTAGTAATAATTACTATAGTTTAATAGAAAGAAAGCCCTAGTAATATCCTAGAGATTCTTTACCTCTACTCTTTTAAGCTCTATAGAAGCCTTATTAATTTCTTTCTTAGGTTACTAGGCTAGCTTATAGATTAAGGTATAGATATTATAAGGGTAGCCCTTAATTATAAATATAAAAAAGGCTATAACCTCTAAATTATCTAACTCCTCTTATCTTATTAGCTTCCCTTATATATTATAAAGGTCTAATAAATATTCTACCTAGGCTAAAGTTATAATAGATAACCCTCTATTATACTAGGTTATTAAGTTATTCGCAGATTCTTAGTTCTATTATATATACTATAGGATTACTAGTATAAGCTCGTTTTTATTTAGTATAGGGTTCCCTTTAGGTCTTATAATATCAAATCCTACTAAGGTATTAATAGGGCTAAATATAATATCTCTTAGGGTAGTAGGGGTTAAGTAGAGTAATATAAATAGTTTTATAGACCTAGGGTAGTTAAGATACTTTATAAAGTTAGCTAATTACTATAGGTTATAATCCCTTTTCTACTTCTTATAGTTATTCCTTCTTTTTATATTCTAAATATTTAGTTCTTTTAATAATCCTTCCTCTCTATCTAACTCTTCTAAATTAATAGGAATTATTAAACTAGTTTATAAATTAGTATTTATAGATACTAGTAGGTTAATATCTATCCTATCTAGAGAAGAAACCTCTAGGTTTATAAATTAAGGGGTATATTTAGCTATCTAATATTTAATATCTTCTTAAGCTATCCTTTTCCTAATATCTTTATCTCTTAATTTAAGGTATTAATTGCGCGGAATTCTATCTACTCTTAGTTAGATCTAGTATCCTTTAGGAGGTATTTTATTAATAAAAGCCTTTAATAAATAATTAATCTAAGCTTACTACCTTATCTTAATAGGCTACTTTAGAGGTACTAGGCTTCTAATATATATAAAGGACGTAAGCTAATTAATAAAATAAAGACTAGAGG
Organism: Colletotrichum ledebouriae; assembly: GCA_036785755.1. Lineage (NCBI taxonomy): Eukaryota > Fungi > Ascomycota > Sordariomycetes > Glomerellales > Glomerellaceae > Colletotrichum > Colletotrichum ledebouriae. The sequence continues at coordinate 3,464 of JAVHLU010000705.1, read as the reverse complement.
CCTATAGTAAAAGGTCTATATATTAAAGTTCTACTAGGTATAGTTATCTTATTAAAACTTCCTTAGCTTTATATCTTAGTAGAAAACTCCTAGTAATAAATATTAAAGTCTATAGTTATCCTTTAGCTCCTCTCCTTAACTACTAATTATTATAAACCTAGTTTCTCCTATCTTATAAGTTAATTAGTAGACCTATAATAACTACCTTAATAGACTTAGGTGCTTATAGATAAATAAGGAGTATATTAGGGGACTTAGCTTTAATTTAAGTAACTATAGTATCCTTTATATCTCTATTTTTAAAATCGTCTTCTATACCTCTAACTATCTTATAGTAGAGTAATTAGCTAGGCTTAGTAAGCCTTATAATATAATAAGTAATTACTAAGATATCCTTAGTATATATTAGAGTTACTATCTTAAGTATACTAATAGTATTAAATATACTAGCTATAACTTACTATAAGTATAAGGGGCGAATTATCTCCTCTATTACTTCTAAAGTCTTATTCTAATATTTAATAAGGATATATTTTAATACTATATTAAAAGGGTCTATCTAACTAGGGATATTATCTATCCTAGGTAGAGGGTATATACTATATTTAATTAGCTAAGGCGGGTAACTAAGCTTATTAGGAGGTCTAAAGCCTAGGATATCTCTATTATTTTATCCCTATACTTAAAACCTACTTATACTTAGTTTATTAAGTATAAGCTTTATTAAAAGTCTAATTTTAAGGATAAGAAGGTTTAAGGATCTTAACTCCTAGATCTATATATCTAACGCTTTATTATAATTAAAATCACTTTCCCTATTATAATATATTTAGAAAAAAGTTAATAAGGGGAAAGCGCGAGTAATTTATAGACTAAAGAGCTAAATAGAAGTAATATTTAAAGAAAAGGAGGAGCTCTAGCGTAGTAATTAATATTATATAGTTAGTAGATAAATTAAGTTTAAAAGTAAATAATATATATAAAGGGGAGAGAGAAACTAGAGAGCTTAAAAAGTAAGGAGTGCGTTTTTATATCTACTAATTACTTTAATAATATATTAATTTATTAGTAGCCTATAGAAGGAATAATTAACTCTCTTCCCTTACCCTCCTTAGTATTAATAAAGTAAAATAAACTTAGGATAAAAAACCTATAATAAATAGAATAGTAAATTAGGGTAGTTATATATAAGGAAAGAATAAAGGAAATAATAGTTAGTAATAGCTATTAAAACGAGCAGCCTAGTTATAAATTAAATAAATATTCTCCTCTATCCTCTATTATTAACTTCTCCCCCTTATAATAACTACCTTTAGCTAGCTATTTTAATCTTTATTTAACCCTTTTATACTTTCTCTCTTATATCTATAAATTTTATCTTCTTATTATAGCTAATTATAACTTCCTTATCTTAGGTATTAAAAATACTAATTAACCTTACCCTTATTATCTCCTATCTATAGTAACCCTTTAGGTCCTTAGCTCTAATATCCCTATATTTAAAATAAAGAAAAATAATATACCTCTTTTTATCTAATACTCTAATAACTAACTTTAGGTATTCCTTCCCTTTTTTTTAATATCTTTATACCCTCTAGCTAATAATTATAATTCTTAAGTAGCTAAGAGCTTTATTTAGCTCTAACTTAATATCTCTAGTAATAAATACTTAGAAGTAGCCTTTATATTATAGATATTCTCTAATAAGACTACTAAGGTAATAAGGCTAGCTTTCTAGAAGGCTTATCTTAATAAATAAGACTTTAAATAAATATTTAAGGTAATTAAGGGGTCTAGAGAATTCTACTATTAAGTCTTTATCTATACCTCTATTACTTTCCTCGCTAGCCTATAGGAGATAAAGGTCTTTTAGCGCGTAGTAGCTATATATAGCTTATTTATTTAATCCTAAGGTAGTTATAATATAATACCCTACATTTATTATAAAGAGCGGGCTTATACTATTAAGAACTTTATATTAGGTATTTATATTTATAAACTATACTTTAAGTACGTCTTAATACTAAGTACTCCTTATACTAACTACTATTTCTATAAAGCTTAAGAGAGTTACTTATATAATAATCTAAGTATCTATTAAGCTCGGAATTACGCTGCAGCCCCTTTGCAAAAAGACTATAATAAATTCACCTAGTTCGTAGGTATAATTCGGGAAATACTATATAGGTATTTTAACCTATACCTTCTACTAGTTAAGGAAAATAATATAGGAACCCTATATATTCCTACTACTCGCAAGCAAACCCTCGTATAAAGTTAGACGCGCGCTATACTAGGGCTAATTATATTAGAGCTAAACGGGCTACTAAGGCTCTTATAGTAAAGCTACTATATAAGATAACTCCTTAACCTAAAAGGTTAACCTTCTAGTAAGGTATTAAAGGTGCTATGAACGCTACTATATAAGAGGTAACTCCTTAACTAGAGAGGTCTTTCCTAAGAGGTTCTTATAGCTAGAAGTATAAGAAGCTCTACTACGAGCAGGGCCTTATACCTCTCCCTTATCCTTATCCTTATCTAACCTATAATAAATCCTTAACTATATTAATACTAAACCCTATATATAAATATACTAAGCCTAAGCGAGGCACGCCCTTTAGTATAAATAATATAGAGGGGATCGCTAGAGAGTTTAGTCTTAATATAATTAATAAAACCTGCTCCTTTATTAACTACTCTGCTATATATAGAGAGCATATTATTAATATAGCCCTTAAGAGGGCTTACCTTAATACCCCTATAGGGGACTCTATAAGGTATAATAATATTAGAGCTAAGTAAGTAAACTTAGTAGTAGAAGTTTAGTAGGTTATTACGTACCCTATAGAGTAGCCCTTCTTCAAGTAGGTCCTCTATATTACTAAGGCAGAGGCAGCCTAGGTAGCCTAGGCCTATTAGGGGAACGTTAGTGAGTATAACTTGCGCTAACTAATAGAGAGAGCATTACTAACGATAGCATAGCTACTACGAAGGCGTTAGCTAACCTAATTAAATAAGAGGATTATAAAGATAGTAACGACTTCTAGCGGACGAAGCGGTAATAGAGGTAGTATTTAATAGTAGCGCAGGTAGTACGCAAGAGGAATAGTCGATAGTTTTATAGTTTAAATAATTAAAAACTATATTATTATTAATATAAAGTTAAAGATCGTGAGGCTATAGGTACGTATAAGTGCGGCTATAGTTAGGAGAGTTATAATCACGTGACCGAAGGCTGTATATTATTAGGAGGCGCGGAGTTAGAAGGTCTATTGCACTTAGGTAGGTAAAATCACTATGCAGTGGCTAGAGGCTATAATCTAAGTATCTATAAGTACTATAGGTATAGAATTAAGCGTAATAATAAGGTAAGGAGGAGTAGAGAATTTAATAGTATTAAGGAGATCCTATAGTCCTAAATTCTAGTAGACGCTATAGTTATAGCTATAGCTAAGTTTAACTTC
>JAVHLU010000704.1:0-48596 GCA_036785755.1 Colletotrichum ledebouriae | reverse complement strand
AGATAAAGTAATACGCCCTTACTATAGAATTATATAGGATCTCTTTAACTACCCCGAAGGCTTTAACTAGAACTAATAGCTCCTTATTATTAAGGATAAGTATACTAGTTAGCTCTTTATATTTCTATATATTAATAAGACTTATAATAATATTATACTCGCTCTATATACCTTTAGGCAATAGGTATATTAATAGAAGGGACTTTCTATTTATAAGATTAGATAAGATATCGAGAGGTTAGTAGTTTTACTTATAAGCTATATAAGATATAAAGATTAGACCTATATAAAAGGAATAAAGGTTAAAATAACTCCTCTATATATAAAGGAACTAAATAGCGGAGGGGAATAGGCTAGTTAGGAAGTTATAACTCGAATAATTAAGATACTTACTATAGCTAGCTTACTTATAAAACTATAGGCTAAGATAGTACTAGTAGCGATAACGCTTTATAATATAAGCTTACTTAAATGCTATAACTAGCGTTTCCTACTATAGATCGAAGAGGAATACTTCTACTAGTACTTTTGCTAGTAATAACCTAATAATAGAGCAGCCCTAACCTATAACCTTTGCCCTTACTAGGGATATATATATACCTATAGCTACTATATATACCCCCTTAAGAGGGAATAAGAGAGAGGAATTAATAAAAGAGACTTTAAGGTAGTACTATAGGGATATATAGGATACCTAGTAGGATATATTATAAACGCCTATAACCTATATAGGGTCTAGATCCCTACGCTATAAATAGTTATTATTATATAGAATATAATATTTAACGAATAGACTTTCTATATAAAGGATAAGGTAAAAGAGGCTATCCTAGAGGATATTATCTATAAGATAATAAAAAAGATTAAAAAGCCTATATTATAAGTTAACTTTAAACTTTAGATCCTAGGCGTTATAAATAAGGATAAAGCTATATTAATACCTATAACTAAATAGTTACTTATACTAACCCTTATTTTTATAACTAAGTCTCTAAATAAAAGAATCCTAAAACTTCTAAAGGGATAGGTAGGTTAGAAGGGGAGGTAGCTATTATCCCCTAATCCTATACTAGAGCTAGATAAAAGCCTAGCGCTAATAAATAGAGTAAGAAGTATAATATTAATATTAGAAACGAACTATATATATAAAGCTATTAGGGAAATTAATTCTAAAGGGGAATAGATTAAGGACTATATTATAGTTAAACTACTCCCTACTTTTTAATATATTTCTAAAGTAAGTAAGAGTAATAAGAATAAACCTTTAGATAGTACGCCCTTAAATCTACTAGTATAGCTATATTAGGATATAGAAGAGAGAGCTAATACTAAATAGAGGTCTAACTAGCTATATAACTAGGAGGGCTATAGCTAAACCTATTAAAGCTAATAACTATATAATCTATTACCTAATAACCTATAACTAGGAATAGTAGAAAGCGAATCCCGCTCTAGTTACTAGGTTTTATTCTAATATTATATAGAGCGGGAGTAGGTATCTAGCTTCTTTAAGACTTTTATACCTAATTAGTAGAAAGCCTTTTTAGAAGCTAATATAGGGTACTATACGCTCTATAGCTATATTTATACTACTATTTATAGCGTAAAACCCGCTCGTGTAACTATAATAATCTATGAATATCTTACTACTAATAACCTTACTAAGCTACCTTACTTATAGAAAGAACTTTTAAACCTCCTATAGGTACTCTAAACTCGCTTTAAAGAAGTAGCTAAGGTTAAAATAGGTAAATTATAGTAAATAGATATATAGCGCGTTATTAATCGAGAGATAATAATAAAGAGACTAATCCCTTTAAAGTAGGTATTTACCTATAAATTTAATAAAGATAACGTCCTTAACTAGTATAAAGCAAGGATCTACGTTCAAGGCAATTAGTAAGAGAAGTCGCCCCTCGAATAGACTTATATAATAACCCTCGCTCCTTATACCTTTAGGGTAGTAATAGTAATTACTATATAATTCGACCTCGAAGTTAAATAATTCGATATTATTAATACGTTTCTAAATACCTCTTAGGGTCTAAACGAAGACCTAATTATCTATAAGTTACTAGATAGCTTTAAGTAGCCCGGGAAGGATATTAAACTACGCTATATGCTCTATAGGCTAAGGGATATACTACTACTCTAGTATAAGGAGTTCCCCTTAACCCTTTAGTATTTAGGCTTAATACTTATAAGCAAAGACCTATATCTCTTCTAGTCTACTAAGAAGAGGGTTTTTATTATCTTCTATATAAATAACCTTCTTAGCCTATTTTATAAGAACTACGAAGAAGTAGTATAAAGGGTAATCGCTAGCTTAAAGGAAGGATATAAGTTAAAGGAATAAGGCTTAGTTAAGTACTATCTTAGAATTAGGGTTATTTATAACTAAGCTATATAAAAAATATACCTTTCCTATAACTAATATATCGAGCGGGTTATAAAGAAGTTTAATTTACTTAACTTAAGAGCGCTAATAACCCCCCTTTTAAACCTATTACTCTTAAAGAGTAAAATAGTAGTAATACTATTAGAGATAAAGAGTTTCTAAGAGAAGATCGGCTCTATACTCTATATTATTATTATAATCTAACCTAATATTGCTTTTATATATTCTCTACTCTTAAGATTCCTAACGAATCCCGCTCCTTATTACTATACTACTACTAACTAGGTTATATAATACTTATATTATACTTATTACCTCGCGATATGCTCTAGTAACTTAGGGGGTAGATAGGTACTACTAATTATAAGCAACGCTTTATTTATAAATAATAAGGAGACGTAGAAGTTATCTTAAGGGTATATAATCTCGCTCTTTAGAGGACTAATTTAATAGAAAGCTACTTGATAAGCTATAGTTATAAGGTTAATAATAGAAGTAGAGCTTCTAAGCCTTTAGTATATAGCTAAGGAAACCATCGCTTTTTAGAGGCTATTTAGGGATATTACTCTTAGACTTAGAAATCTCTAGAAGGTTTACTATAATAACTAATAGATAATTTATCTTATAGTCAGCGAAAAGGAACAGATCTTAACTAAGCTATAGTATATTAATATTTAAAATATATAGCTATAATAAGAATACGCTAGAGGATTATTTAGTATAGTATATATACTAATAAATAGTATACTACCTAATAGTCTTATAAAGGTTCTTAATTATAAGAAATTGGAATAGTTCTATTCGCTCCTTAATCTAAAAGATATATAAAGAATAATTATAATAAACAAGGGACGCTTTAAATAAGTATAGGAGGGCTAGTAGCGCTTAATTTTTAATTAATCTATAGCTTACTAGCTAGGGAGCCCGAAGTCGCTCCTATAGGAGCAAAAGAATATAATATACCCCGAAGGGCCGCCTTAAAACACTAATTTTCTACTACTTAACCTTAGAGGATTCGCTTATACTAATTTATTAGGATATTATATAAGGGTAGTAATACCTCTAGTAAATATATACTAATAAGACTATTAACTACGTAGCGCATCATAGTAGCTATATTACTAGTAAGTAGATAAGGTATAGGTATGCCTATACTAATTACTAGGGTTCTAATTAGAACTAGGGCGGGAGATAGAGTAATAACGCTATATATATTAGAACTACTTATTACTATAGAAGCCCTGCCTAAACTATTACTATTACTAGCCTTCTTTATTATTATAATCTCCTCTTTCTAGGTAGTAATAGCTTTATAGAGCATAGCTCTCTAATAAGTAAGGGTTTATTTATTATATTAGAAGATAGTTATAGAAATAAAGCGTATATAGAACTTTATCTTTCTAACTACTAGGTTATCTAAAGTCTTAGCTTTAGTATATTAGTAGGCTATAATAGTAATAGGGGCGCTTATCTATTAATAAAATACCTTACCCTTATAATAATAGTTATATTTACCTACTATACTAAGCGAGTACTTTCTATTTATTAAGCCTAAGAGCTTACTTAAAATATACTAAAAGTAGTACTTATTAAGTAGGGGTATTTACTCTATTTCTAAACTTCTACTAAGGGGAGGAGGGCTAGGAGGGGGCTCTAAACTACCCTTACTAATACCCTCTTCCTTATCTATCTCCTTAGGGATTATAATAATAATAAGGTTAGTAACGTTCTAATATATAGTTATAATAATAAAGGGATTATAACTTACTAGGCGCTATCCTCTTAAATTACTTAAGAGGGTAACCTTAAGGCTTCTTAAGCTATAAACCCTTACTCTTAGAGCTACTCTCTATAAGTTACTTCTACTTCTATCTACTTATTATATAATATATTAGTATATTATATATAATTAATAGGAAGGAACGACGTATATATAACCTTATTATTACTCTCTAGGGGAGGAGGGTGCGCTCCTCTACCCCTAGCTTTGCTCTTGCTTTTAGTAGCGCGCGCTTTCTTAAGGGCTATAGCCTAACTAGTCTTCTTTTTAAGAGGTATTTATAAATATATTAGTATACTATAATAGCTTTAAGATTATTATATATTATAGGTATATATATATATACGCGCGCGATAAGGTTATTATTAGAACTAAAGTTAGGTATATATATAGTTATTATATTATATATAGGGAAGAGTTAAGAAAGTAGGAGGGTAGCTAGGTTATTCTATTTAGAATTAATGCGATAGCAGCTACCCTACCTAAGCTAATACGAGACGACGGATTCTACTACTATTAGTAAGAGTTAGTAAATAAAGGGTATTATAATAATAATAATAATAGTTATAAAGGTAGAAAACTATAACTATTCACGCTTCGCTTATACCTAATATAAATAACTTTACTTTATTATCTCTTTTATAAATAGGCTTATTAATAGGTTATTTATTAATATATTACTTTATATTTAGGTATTTTAAGGGATATTATGCAGTTAGGCGCTTTTCTAGCTATAGCTATATCTAGGGGGGTATATCGCAATACCTTTAGTATTACCTATTCCTAGCGTAATATATAACTAATATTAGCTCCGGAGCGACCTTTTTCTAGGGGTCGTTCCTCTAACCGTGGTTATAAGCAACCACGTTATAGCTACTATCGTGATACCTTTAGTATCGCCTGCTTCTAGCGCAGCACGTAACTAACGTTAGCTCTAGAGCGACCTTTTTCTAGGGGCTATTCCTCTAACCGTGGTTATAAGCGACCACGTTATAGCTACTCTTATTATAATAGATTAAGCTCTTTAGTAACTATATATATAGCCCTATAGGACGTTTCTTAATAGTTATAAGCCTAGCTCTAACTAGACCCCTAATTACTATTTTAAAATAAGCCTTTATTACTAAAAGTACTTACTAAAACTTCCTCTCTCCTATTCCTTCTTTCCTACTTATTATATACTATCCTCTATTATTATAAACCCTCTATTTCTAAATAACTTTAACTATAATATCTTCTATTACTATTACTATAATATTATACTAGCTAATTATATATAGGGACTTCGCTACTTAGTATATTATAATCTAAGCTAAAGCCTAAGCTACTAGAGTCTAGAAGTATATTAACCTAAATAACCCTAAGGGACTTTTATACCTAGGTAAGACCTTATTAGAAACTCTAACTCTTAACTTATATATTACTAAGTAAAACTAAGATATTAATACCTAATACCTATAGGAGAAGAGCGCTTATAATTAATATATTACTCTACTTAACTAAGAGGCTTTAGAAGAGGCTACTTTTAATATTACTTCTAGGACTACTCCTAAGTCTACTACTAGGATATAAATAAATAATTCGCACCCCCTTTAGCTTTTAATTACCCTAGTTATAATCAATAAGAATACTATAGGTATATAGGAATAATACCTAGAGCATTTTTATTTACTTACTATATAAGAGTCTAAGTAAACCCGCGAGGACTAGGAGTTTAAACGGATTAACTATTTAGTTATAGAGACTATTACTTATAATATTATTACACTTATATATATAGAACTTCTCGCTAAAGGGGATATAACCCTATAGAGCCTTATTATTAATCTTAAATATCGCTATGCTCTAAGTAAGGCTAGTACCCTTATTACTATTTAAAAAGAGTATATCTAAGTCTTAGAAAAAGCGAATAGGAGTATTAATCTTAATACTTAGATTAAGGACTTTAAGGGCGTCTACCTCTATATTACTTAGCTTAAGCTTCTTAAAGTAAGTAGGACCCTCGCTTTAAAAACTTTTCTTTAAGTAATAAGTTATTACTTTATATCTACTTAGGTTAATATAGAAATTATAAATATCTTTAAATAGGAGTAAGTAGGGATAGTGGTCTCTAATATAAGCTAATATACTAATATATTTAAGGACCTCTTATATAAGGATATACTCTACTCGAGGTTACGAGGATAAAGCATAGGGGTTTTTATTATACTAGCTAGCTATATAGATAAGGCTAACCTATTAAGCGTTCCTATAACTAGTAACTTATCTAGTAGTAAATAGTACCTATATAGGTTAAGCTATTAATAGCTAAGTATTAATTATAACTACTTAGAAGCCGCCTTAACTAGATATTACTAGAAGGGCCCCTATATATTAGTAATAGATATATAAATAGCTTAGATCTATAACTAGTTAAATAATAACCTACGCTTTACTAATTTTTATAGGGAACTTACTTATAAGGGCTAGCTATATACTATACCCTATAAAAGTAAAAACTATTAAAATAATAAGGGGGGTAATAAGGGTTTATCTAAGAAATCTAATATAGCCCTAAGCTACCCTATTAATATAATAGTAGTTACTTTCTATATAGCCCTCTCGAACGAGGTTAGGGATAATATAGTTAACTTAGATAAAGAGTACCTAAGTATCTTTATAACCCCCTACTTAAAACCTTATATATTATATAAGTCTATAGTCCTAGATAACTATAGAGAGATATACCTTATAAATAATAAGTCCCTATTTATCCCCTCATTAATTAGGTATTATAAAAGAGAATAAGTTAATTCTAGAATAGCTTTATACCTAATTATTATAAAGGGTATATAGATTATTAAGAATACTCTTAATAGCTTAGAAAATATAAATATAGAGGACCTTACGCTCTATAATATAGGATATATAGAGAATTCTTATATTAATATTATCTCTAAAGTATTACTTTAGAAGATAAGTATCTAGTATTTATAGTATAACTATATAATTTGCTTTAGAACCTATAAGAATAGCGTTATAATTAAGAAACTTATTAGGAAAGCGAACCTCACCTTCCTTGAATATAAGCCTTATTCCTTATACTCTATTCCTAAGCGGATTCCCTAAAGTATTGATACTATTATTAATAATATAAACTATATACTTATAATATATAAGTATACCTCTTTTATACTACTACTAGACTAGAGCGATAATATAATACTTTAATACCTCTAAAGCGGGTACCTTAGCCCTAAGGCTCTAGAGTAGCTAGTATATACTACTTAGGGGGTAAGGATTAAAGGCCTAACGCGCCTATAGTGCTAATACTACGCGGTTATATATATTAAATAGGTAATTTTAAGATAAATGTTAGAAGATAAAGTAATACGCCCTTATTATAGAATTATATAGGATCTCTTTAACTACTCCGAAGGCTTTAACTAGAACTAATAGCTCCTTATTATTAAGGATAAGTATACTAGTCGGCTCTTTATATTTCTATATATTAATAAGACCTATAGTAGCGTTATACTCGCTCTATATACTTTTAAGCGATAGGTATATTAATAGAAGGGACTTTCTATTTATAAGATTAAATAAGACGTTAAGAGGTTAGTAATTTTACTTATAGGCTATATAGGATATAGGGATTAGACCTATATAGAAGGAATAAAGGTTAAAACGACCCCTTTATATATAAAGGAACTAAATAGCAGAGGGGAATAGGCTAGTTAGGAAGTTATAACTCGAACGATTAAGATACTTACTATAGCTAGCTTACTTATAAAACTATAGGCTAAGATAGTACTAGTAATAATAACGCTTTATAATATAAGCTTACTTAAACGCTATAACTAGTATTTACTACTATTAATCGAAGAGGAATAGTTCCGCTAGTACTTTTACTAGTAGTAACCTAATAATAGAGCAGCCCTAACCTATAACCTTTACCCTTACTAGGGATATATATACGCCTATAGCTATTATATATACCCCCTTAAGAGGGAATAAGAGAGAGGAATTAATAAGAGAGACTTTAAGGTAGTACTATAGGGATATATTAGATACCTAGTAGGATACGTTCTAAATACCTATAACTTATATAGGGTCTAGATCCCTATATTATAAATAGTTATTATTACATAGAATATAACATTTAATAAATAGACTTTCATTATAAAGGATATAGTAAAAGAGGTTATCCTAGAAGATATTATTTATAAAATAGTAGAAGAGATTAAAGAGCTTATATTATAAGTTAACTTTAAACTTTAGATCCTAGGTATTATAGATAAGGATAAAGCTATATTAATACTTATAACTAAATAGTTACTTATACTAACTCTTATTCTTATAACTAAGTTTCTAAATAGAAGAATCCTAAAACTTCTAAAGGGATAGGTAAGTTAAAAGGGGGGGTAGCTATTATCCCCTAATCCTATACTAGAGCTAGATAAAAGCCTAGCTCTAATAGATAGAGTAGTAAGCGTAGTATATATATTAGAAACGAATTATATATATAAAGCTATTAGGGAAGTTAATTCTAAAGGGGAATAGATTAAGGATTATATTATAGTTAAATTACTCCTTACCTTATAATATATTTTTAAAGTAAGTAAGAGCGATAAGAACGAACCTTTAGATAGTAAGCCCTTAAATCTACTAATATAGCTATACTAGGATAGAGAGGAGAGGGATAATACGAAATAGAGGTCTAACTAGATATATAACTAGGAGGGCTATAGCTAAACTTATTAAAGCTAATAACTATATAATTTACTACCTAGTAACTTATAACTATGAATAATAGAAAGCAAATCCCGCTCTAGTTACTAAGTTTTACTCTAATACTATATAGAGCAGGAGCAAGTATCTAGCTTCTTGAAGACTTTTATACCTAATTAGTAGAAGGCCTTTTTAGAAGCTAATATAGGGTACTATACGCTCTATAGCTATATTTATACTACTATCTATAGCGTGAAACCTACTTATATAACTATAATAATCTATAAACGTCTTATTACTAATAACCTTATTAAGCTACCTCGCTTATAAAAAGAACGTTTAAACCTCCTATAGGCGCTCTAAACTCGCTTTAAAGAAGTAGCTAAGGTTAAGATAGGTCAATTATAGTAAATAGATATATAGCGCGTTATTAATTAAGAGATAATAGTAAAGAGACTAATCCCTTTAAAGTAGGTATTTACTTATAAATTTAATAAGGAAAATATCCTTACCTAGTATAAAGCAAGGATCTATATATAAGGTAATTAGTAAGAGAAGTCGCTCCTCGAATAGACTTATATAGTAACCCTCGCTACTTATACTCTTAAGGTAGTAATAGTAATTACTATATAATTCGACCTCGAAGTTAAATAATTTAATATTATTAACGCGTTCCTAAACGCCTCTTAGGATCTAAATGAAGACCTAATTATTTATAAGTTCCTAGATAGCTTTAAGTAGCCTAGGAAGTGCGTCGAACTACGCTACGCGCTCTATAGGCTAAGGGATATATTACTACTCTAGTATAAGGAGTTCTCCTTAACCCTTTAGCGTTTAAGCCTTATACCTATAAGTAAAGACCTATATCTCTTCTAGTTAACTAAGAAGAGGGTCCTTATTATTTTCTATATAGATAACTTCCTCGTTTTATTTTATAATAACTATAAAGAAGTAATATAAGGGGTAATTACTAGCCTAAAGGAAGTATATACGTTAAAGGAATAAGGCCTAGTTAAGTATTATCTTAGAATTAGAGTTATCTATAACTAAGCTATATAAAAAATATACCTTTCCTATAACTAATATATTAAGCGGGTTATAAAGAAGTTCGATTTACTTAACTTAAGAGCGCTAGTAACCCCCCTTCTAAACCTATTACTCCTAAAGAGTAAAATAGTAATAACGCTATTAGAAGTAAAGAGTTTCTAAGTAAAGATTAGCTCTATACTCTATACTACTATTATAATCCGACCTAATATTACTCTTATATATTCTCTACTCTTAAGATTCCTAATAAATCCCGCTCCTTATTACTATATTACTACTAACTAGGTTATATAGTACTTATATTATACTTATTACCTCGCAATATACTTTAATAACTTAGGGGGTAAATAGGTATTACTAATTATAAGCGACGCTTTATTTATAGATAATAGGGAGATATAGAAGTTATCTTAAGGGTATATAATCTCGCTCTTTAGAGGACTAATTTAATAGAAGGCTACTTAATAAGCTATAGTTATAATATTAATAATAAAAGCAGGGCTTCTAAGCTTTAAATATATAGCTAAAGAGACTATTACTCTTTAGAGGCTATTTAGGGATATTACTCTTAAACTTAGTAATATCTAGAAGATTTATTATAATAACTAATAGATAATTCGTCTTATAGTAAGTAAAAAGGAATAGATCTTAATTAAGCTATAGTATATTAATATTTAGAATATATAGCTATAATGAGAATATACTAGAGGATCGTTTAGCATAGTATATCGACTAATAAATAATATACTAGCTAATAGTCTTATAAAGCTTCTTAACTATAAGAAATTTAAATAGTTCTATTTACTCCTTAATCTAAAGGATATATAAAGAATAATTATAATAGATAAGGGATACTCTAAATAAGTATAAGAGGGCTAGTAGTATCTAATTTTTAATTAACTTATAGCTTACTAGCTAGGGAGCTTAAAGTTATTCCTATAGGAGTAAAAGAATATAATATACCCTAAAGGGCTACCCTAAAATACTAATTCTCTATTACCTAACCTTAGAGGATTTACTTATACTAATCTATTAGAATATTATATAAAAGTAGTAATACCTCTAGTAAATACGTACTAATAAGACTATTAATTATATAATATACTATAGTAGCTATATTACTAGTAAGCAGATAAGGTGCGGGTACGCCTATACTAACTACTAGGGTTCTAAATAGAACTAGGGCGGGAGATAGAGCGATAATACTATATATACTAGAACTACTTATTACTATAAAAGCCCTGCCCGAACTCTTACTATTACTACCCTTCTTTACTACTACGATCTCCTCTTTCTAGGTAGTAATAGCCTTATAGAGCGTAGCTCTCTAATAAGTAAGGGATTATATATTATATTAGAAGATAGTTATAGAAATAAAGTATATATAGAACCTTACCTTTCTAATTACTAGGTTATCTAAAGTCTTAGCTTTAGTATATTAATAAGCTATAATAGTAATAAGGGCGCTTATCTATTAATAATGCGCCTTACCCTTATAATAATAGTTATACTTACTTACTATACTAAGTAAGTAGTTTCTATCTAATAAGCCTAAAAGCTTACTTAAAATATATTAAAAGTAGCGCTTATTAAATAGGGGTATTTATTCTACCTCTATACTTCTACTAAGGGGAGGAGGGCTAGGAGAGGGCTCTAAACTACCCTTATTAATACCCTCCTCCTTATCTATCTCCTTAGGGATTATAATAATAATAAGGTTAGTAATATTCTAATATATAGTTATAATAATAAAAAGATTATAACTTACTAGGAGCTATCCTCTTAAACTACTTAGGAGGGTAACCCTAGGGCCTCTTAAGCTATAAACCCTTACCCTTAGAGCTACTCCCTATAAGTTACTTCTACTTCTTTCTACTTATTATATACTAAATTAATATATTATATATTAATAATAAGAAGGAATAACGTATATATAACCTTATTATTACTCTCTAGGGGAGGATAGCGCGCCCCTCTACCCCTAGCTTTACTCTTACCTTTAGTAGCGCGCGCCTTCTTAAGGGCTATAGCCTAACTAGTTTTCCTTTTAAGAGGTATTTAATAATATATTAATATATCATAATAGCTTTAAGATTATCGCGCGTTATAGGTATATATACGCGCGCGTGCGTAATAAGGTTATTATTAGAACCAAAGTTAAGTATATATATAGTTATTATATTATATATAGGGAAGAGTTAAAAAGGTAGGAGGGTAGCTAGGTTATTTTATTTAGAATTAATATAATAGCAGCTACCTTACCTAAGCTAATAAGAGATAATCGATTCTACTACTATTAGTAAGAGTTAGTAAATAAAGGGTATTATAATAATAATAGTAATAGTTATAAAGGTAGAAAACTACGACTATTTATACTTCGCTCATACCTAATATAAATAACTTTATTTTATTATCTCTTTTATAAATAGGCTTATTAATAGGTTATTTATTAATATATCGCTTTATATTAAGGTATTTTAAGGGATATTATATAGTTAGGCGTTTTGCTAGCTATAGCTACGTCTAGGGGGGTATATTATAATACCTTTAGTATCGCCTGCTTCTAGCGCGGCATATAACTAATATTAGCTCTAGAGTAACCTTTTTCTAGGGGCTATTCCTCTAACCGTGGTTATAAGCGACTACGTTATAGCTACTCTCGTTATAATAGATTCAGCTCTTTAGTAACTATAAATATAGCCCTGAAGGACGTTTCTCAACACTATTTTGGTCGGGATCACGCGAAATCGCATCATGATGGGACTGGATAGCAATAGAAGACTGAAGGTTTCTACAGCACTACAAATGTCCTAGTCTGCTTTCTCGATTTCTTATCCAATTGTATGCTTTATTGCCCAGGTAAGTACTAGCTATAATTAGCGAAGACGAAAGCTCCTATATCCTACTAAACACGGTTGCGTTACTTAATATTTGTTGAGAAACGTCCTATAGGGCCGCATTTATAGTTACTAAAGAGCTTGATCTATTATAACGAGAGTAGCTATAACGTGGTCGCTTATAACTATAGTTAGAGGAATAACCCCTGGAATAAGGTTACTCTAGAGCTAATATTAATTATATACTACGCTAGGAATAGGCAATACTAAAGGTATTATAATATACCCCCTTAGATATAGCTATAGCTAGAAAAGCGCCTAACTACATAGTATCCCTTAAAATACTTAAATATAAAGTAGTATATTAATAAATAACCTATTAATAAGCCTATTAATAAAAGAGATAATAAAGTAAAGTCGTTTATATTAGGTATAGGCAAAGTATAAATAGTCGCGGTTTTCTACTTTTATAACTATCGCTATTATTATTATAATACCCTTTATTTACTAACTCTTACTAATAGTAGTAGAATCTATTATCTCTTATTAGCTTAGGTAGGGTAGCTATTATTATATCGATTCTAAATAAAATAACCTAGCTGCTCTCCTACCTTCTTAACTCTTCCCTATATATAATATAATAACTATATATATACCTAACTTTAGTCCTAATAATAACCTTATTACGCGCGCGTATATATACCTATAACGCGCGACGATCTTAAAGCTATTATAATATATTAATATATTTATAGATACCTCCTAAAAAGAGGATTAGTTAGGCTATAGCCCTTAAGAAGGCGCGCGCTACTAAAGGTAAGAATAAAGCTAGGGGTAGAGGGGCGCGCCCTCCTCCCCTAGAGAGTAATAATAAGGTTATATATATATTATTCCTTCCTATTATTAATATATAATATATTAATATATTATATAATAAGTAGAAAGAAGTAGAAGTAACTTATAGAGAGTAGCTCTAAGGGTAAGGGTTTATAACTTAAGAAGCCCTAGGGTTACCCTCCTAGGTAGTTTAAGAGGATAGCTCTTAATAAGTTATAATCCCTTTATTATTACTACTATTTACTAGAATATTACTAACCTTATTATTATTATAATTCCTAAGGAGATAGATAAGGAGGAGGGTACTAATAAGGGTAGTTTAGAACCCCCTCTTAGCCCTCCTCCCCCTAATAGAGGTATAGAAGTAGAGTAAGTACCCCTATTTAATAAGAGCTACTTTTAGTATATTTTAAGTAAGCTCTTAGGCTTATTAGATAGAAAGTATTTACTTAGTATAGTAGATAAGTATAACTATTATTATAAGAGTAAGGTACCTTATTAATAAATAAGCGCCCCTATTATTATTATAGCCTATTAATATACTAAAGCTAAAACTTTAGATAACCTAGTAGTTAGAAAAGTAAGGTTCTATATATACTTCGTTTCTATAACTATTTTCTAATATAACTTATAAACCCTTACTTATTAGAGAGCTATGCTCTATAAGGCTATTATTACTTAGAAAGAGGAGATTATAGGAATAAAGAAGGGTAGTAATACTAATGGTTTAGATAGGGCTCCTAAGGTAATAGGTAGTTCTAGTATATATAGTATTATCGCTCTATCTCCCGCCCTAGTTCTATTTAGAACCCTAGTAGTTAGTATAGATATACCTATACCTTATCTGCTTACTAGCGATATAGCTATTATAATATACTATATAGTTAATAGTTTTATTAGTATATATTTACTAGAGGTATTACTCCTCTTATATAATATCCTAATAAATTAGTATAAGTAAATCCTCTAAGGTTAAGTAGTAGAAAATTAGCGTTTTAAGGTAGCCCTTTAGGGTATATTATATTCTTTTTACTCCTATAGGAGCAACTTTAAGCTCTCTAGCTAGTAAGCTATAAATTGATTAGAAATTAGGCGCTACTAGCCCTCTTATACTTATTTAGAGCGTCCCTTATTTATTATAATTATTCTCTATATATCCTTTAGATTAAGGAGCGAATAGAATTATTTAAATTTCTTATAGTTAAGAACCTTTATGAGACTATTAGCTAGTATTTTATTTATTAGTATATATACTATACTAAATAATCTTCTAGCGTATTCTTATTATAGCTATATATTCTAAATATTAATATACTATAGCTTAGTTAAGATCTATTCCTTTTTACTTATTATAAAACGAATTATCTATTAGTTATTATAATATATCTTCTAGATATTACTAAGTTTAAGAGCGATATCCCTAAATAGCCTCTAAAGAGTAATTATCTCCTTAGCTATATATTCTAGGCTTAGAAGCTCTGCTTCTATTATTAATATTATAACTATAGCTTATTAAGTAGCTTTCTACTAGATTAATCCTCTAAAGAGGGAGATTATATACTCTTAAGATAACCTCTATATCTCCTTATTATCTATAAATAAAGCGTTACTTATAATTAGTAGTACCTATTTACCCCCTAAGTTACTAAAGCGTATTATAAGGTAATAAGTAAAATATAGGTACTATATAACCTAGTTAATAGTAATATAGTAATAAGGAGCGGGATTTATTAGGAATCTTAAGAGTAGAGAATATATAAAAGCGACGTTAGGTTAGATTATAATAATAATATAGAGTATAGAGCTAATCTTCTCTTAGAAACTCTTTACCTCTAATAGTACTATTACTATTTTATTTTTTAGGAGTAGTAGGTTTAAAAGGGGGGTTACTAGCGCTCTTAAGTTAAGTAAATTAAACTTCTTTATAACTTACTTAATATATTAGTTATAAAAAAAGTATATCTCTTATATAGCTTAGTTATAAATAACTCTAATTCTAAGATAGTACTTAACTAAGCTTTATTCTTTTAACTTATATACTTCCTTTAGGCTAGTAATTACCCTTTATACTATTTCTTAATAGTTCTTATAAAATAGAATAAGGAAGTTATTTATATAGAAGATAATAAGGACCCTCTTCTTAATTAACTAAAAGAGATATAAGTCTTTATTTATAGGTATAAGGCCTAGGCGCTAAAAGGTTAAGGAGAACTCCTTATATTAGAGTAGTAGTATATCCCTTAGCCTATAGAGCGTATAGTATAGTTTAATATACTTTCTAGGCTACTTAAAGCTATCTAGCAACTTATAAATAATTAGATCTTTATTTAGGTCCCGAGAGGCGTTTAGGAATATATTAATAACGTTAAACTATTTAACTTTAAGGTTAACTTATATAGTAATTACTATTACTACTCTAAAGGTATAAGTAGCGAGGGTTACTATATAAGTCTATTTAAGGGGCGACTTCTCTTACTAATTACCTTAAATATAGATCCTTACTTTATACTAGTTAAGGACGTTATCCTTATTAAGTTTATAAGTAAATAACTACTTTAAAGGGATAAGTCTCTTTATTATTATCTCTTAATTAATTACGCGCTATATATCTATCTACTATAATTTGCTTATTTTAATCTTAGCTACTTCTTTAAAGTAAGTTTAGAGCGCTTATAGGAGGTTTAAAAGTTCCTTCTATAAGCGAGGTAGCTTAGTAAGGTTATTAGTAGTTAGATATTTATAGATTATTATAGTTATATAAGCAGGCTTCGCGCTCTAAATAGTAATATAAATATAGCTATAGAGCGTATAGTACCCTATATTAGCTTTTAAAAAGGCTTTCTACTAATTAGGTATAAAAGTCTTAAAGAAGCTAGATACTTACTCCTACTCTCTATAGTATTAAAGTAAAAACTAGTAACTAGAGCGGGATTTGCTTTTTATTATTCCTAATTATAAGTTACTAGGTAGTAGATTATATAGTTATTAGCTTTAATAAGTTTAGCTATAGCCCTCCTAGTGATATACTTAGTTAGACCTTTATTTAATATTAGCCCTCTCCTCTCTATCCTAATATAGCTATATTATTAGATTTAAGGGCTTACTATCTAAAGGTTTATTCTTATAAGCCTAGCTCTAACTAGACCTCTAATTACTATTTTAAAATAAGCCTTTACTACTAAGAGTACTTATTAAAACTTCCTCTTTCTTATTCCTTCTTTCCTCCTTATTATATACTATCTTCTATTACTATAAACCCTCTATTTCTAAATAACCTTAATTATAATATTTTCTATTACTACTACTATAGTATTATACTAGCTAACTATATATAGAGACTTTACTACTTAATATATTATAATCTAAGCTAAAGGTTAAGCTACTAGAGTTTAGAAGTATATTAACCTAAATAACCCTAAGGGACCTTTATACTTAGGTAAAAACTTATTAGAAACTCTAACTCTTAACTTATATATTACTAAGTAAACCTAGGATATTAATAACTAGTACCTATAGGAGAAGAGCGCTTATAATTAATATAGCGCTCTCCTTAACTAAGAGGCTTTAGAAGAGGCTACTTCTAATACTACTTCTAGGACTACTCCTAAGTCTACTACTAGGATATAAATAAATAATTTATAGCCCCTTTGGCTTCTAACTACCCTAGTTATAATTAATAAGAATACTATAAGTATATAGGAATAGTACCTAGAGTACTTTTATTCGCTCGCTATATAAAAGTCTAAGTAAACCTATAAGGACTAGGAGTTTAAATAGATTAACTATCTAGTTATAGAGACTATTACTTATAATATTATTATACCTATATATATAGAACTTCTCGCTAAAGGGGATATAACCCTATATAGCCTTATTATTAATCTTAAATATTACTATACTCTAAGTAAGGCTAGTACCCTTATTACTATTTAAAAGGAGTATATCTAAGTCTTAGAAAAAGTAAATAGGAGTATTAATCCTAACGCCTAGATTAAGGACTTTAGGGGTATTTACTTCTATATTACCTAGCTTAAGCTTCCTAAAGTAAGTAATACTCTTATTTTAAAAACTTTTCTTTAAGTAGTAAGTTATTATTTTATACTTATTTAAGCTAATATAGAAATTATAAATATCCTTAAATAAGAGCGAGTAGGGATACTAGTCTCTAATATAAGCTAATATACTAATATATTCAAGGACCTCTTATATAAGGATATACTCTACTCGAGATTATAAGAATAAAGCACTAGGGTCTTTATAACGCTAGCTAGCTATATAAATAAGGCTAACTTATTAAGCATTCCTATAACTAGTAACTTATTTAGTAGTAAATAGTACCTATATAGGTCGAGCTATTAATAGCTAAGTATTAATTATAACTACTTAGAAGCTACCTTAACTAGATACTACTAGAAAGGCCCCTATATATTAATAATAAATATATAAGCGGCTTAGATCTATAACTAGTTGAATAATAACCTATACTTTACTAATTTTTATAGGGAACTCGCTTATAAGGGCTAGCTATATACTATACCCTATAAGGGTAAGAACCGCTAGAATAATAAAGAAGTTAATAAGGGTTTATCTAAGAAAACTAATATAGCCCTAAGCTATCCTATTAATCTAATAGTAATCGCTTTCTATATAACCCTCTTAAATAAGGTTGTGGATAATATAGTTAACTTAGATAAAGAGCACCTAAGTATCTTTATAACCCCCTACTTAAGACCCTATATACTATATAAGTCTATAGTCCTAGATAACTATAGAGGGATATACCTTATAAATAATAAGTCCCTACTTATCCCCTCCTTAATTAGGTATTATAAAAGAAAATAAGTTAATTCTAGAATAGTTTTATACTTAATTATTATAAAAGGTATATAGATTATTAAGAACGCTCTTAATAGCTTAAAAGGTATAAATATAAAGGACCTTATACTCTATAATATAGAATATATAGAGAACCTTTACTTTTAATATTATCTCTAAAGCGCTACTTTAGGAAATAGGTATTTAATATTTAAGGTATAATTATATGCTTCGCTTTAAAACCTATAAGAATAGTATTATAATTAAGAAACTTATTAAGAAAGCGAACCTCGCCTTCTTTAAATATAAGCCTTATTCCTTATACTCTATTCCTAAGTAGATCCCTTAAAGTATTAATACTATTATTAATAATATAAACTATATACTTATAATATATAAGTATACCTCTTTTATATTACTATTAGACCGGAGCGATAATATAATATTTTAATACCTCTAAAGCAGGCACCTTATCCCCGAGGCTCTAGAGTAGCTAGTATATACTACTTAGGGGGTAAGGATTAAAGGCCTGATATACCTATAGTACTAATACTACGTAGTTATATATACTAAATAAGTAATTTTAAGATAAACGTTAGAAGATAAAGTAATATACCCTTATTATAGGATTATATAGGATCTTTTTAATTACTCTAAAGGCTTTAATTAGAACTAGTAGCTCCTTATTATTAAGGATAAATATACTAGTTAGCTCTTTATATTTCTATATATTAATAAGACCTATAGTAGTATTATACTCGCTCTATATACCTTTAAGTAATAGGTATCTTAATAGAAGGGACTTTCTATTTATAAAATTAGATAAGATATCAAGAGGTTAGTAATTTTACTTATAAGCTATAAGGGATATAAGGATTAGACCTATACAGAAGGAATAGAGGTTAAAATAACCCCTCTATATATAAAGGAACTAAATAGTAGAGGGGAACGGGCTAGTTAGGAAGTTATAACTTAAAATAATTAAGATACTTATTATAGCTAGCTTACTTATAAAACTATAGGCTAAGATAGTACTAGTAGTAATAACGCTTTATAATATAAGCTTACTTAAACGCTATAACTAGCGTTTACTACTATAGATTAAAGAAGAATAGT
Organism: Colletotrichum ledebouriae; assembly: GCA_036785755.1. Taxonomy (NCBI): domain Eukaryota; kingdom Fungi; phylum Ascomycota; class Sordariomycetes; order Glomerellales; family Glomerellaceae; genus Colletotrichum; species Colletotrichum ledebouriae. Next base: position 29,056 of record JAVHLU010000704.1, on the reverse strand, counting down.
TCTGCTAGTACTTTCGCTAGTAATAACCTAATAATAGAGCAGCCCTAACCTATAACCTTTACCCTTACTAGGGATATATATATACCTATAGCTACTATATATACCCCCTTAAGAGGGAACGAGAGAGAGGAATTAATAAGAGAGACTTTAAGGTAGTACTATAGGGATATATTAGATACCTAGTAGGATACGTTCTAAACGCTTATAACCTATATAAGGTCTAGATCCCTATATTATTAATAGTTATTATTATATAGAATATAATATTTAATAAATAGACTTTCTATATAAAGGATAAGATAAAAGAGGCTATCCTAGAAAACGTTATCTACGAGATAGTAAAAGAGATTAAAAAGCCTATATTATAAGTTAACTTTAAACTTTAGATCCTAGGTATTATAAATAAGGATAAAGCTATATTAATACTTATAACTAAATAGTTACCTATACTAACCCTTATTCCTATAACTAAGTCTCTAAATAGAAGAATCCTAAAACTTCTAAAGGGATAAGTAAGTTAGAAGGGGGGGTAGCTATTATCCCCTAATCCTATGTGAGTGTATGGATGGCTAAAGGCCTAGATCGGGGAAGAATAACGACTTTGCGTAATAATGGGTATATAGTAGTGTCTTGAGTATAACTTGGCTTCTTCCCTCATAGTATGGAAGCCCCTTTTGAAGTATACGTATAAGGGTTCCGCGAGGGTTTAGCGCACGTTTAGCGCTGCTTATTAATACCCTTATAATTACCCCCCTCTCTAAGGCCTTAGTCCCTAAGGCTTAAATTAGCTCTCGTGGGCTTAGCTACGGGCTTATTTAAATAATATCCTGTAATAATATAATCTAATTATCTAATATCTAAATACTACTTATTTTAGCGTTATTTTAGCGCTTATTTAGCGCGCGTTTAGCAAAAGTTATTATAATATAATAGGGTTATTACAAACTTAACGTATACCTATTAAATATCTATATAGGATTATTACAAACTTAACGTATACCTATAGTAAATACGGCACGGGGCTATTATAAACTTAACATATACCTATAACTATACGATATCTAGTCTAGGATTATTATAAACTTAACGTATACCTATAACTATTATATATCTTAGCGATGCTGAGGGTATATCGATTATATACTAACTAGCGGCTATATAACTACGGTCTTTAGTAGTTATTTAATAAATCGAGGTATTTAATCTCTTTAGTAGTCTATATAGCGTTTATAAATACCTTTAGCAGTACCTTCGCTATTTTTAGCGCTAAGTTACTAGCTACTTAGCGATAACGCTCCTCTATATACCCTTTCTAGAAGTAAATAATATAAGTATAGTTCTTCTAGTACTTATTAGTAGTATAGCCCGTATAACTATACGTTATATAGTCTCTAGGGCGCGCAGTCTTTACGGGCTATTTAGACTATTTAGTCTCTAATGCTTTAGTAATAATATACTACTTATAGCGTAGTTCCTAGGCTCTTTTAGTAGCTATAGCTATATCTAGCAGTCTCTAGTTATTAAACTGCTACTGCTCTAGGTCCCTCTAAACTAGGGGGCTTAAGTAGTAAAAGAATAAAAAAGCTAGTATATAGCTATCTTTATAGGGCGTTCCTAATACTTATAGTATTACTAACTACTTAGCGAAGAAGTAGAGAGGGCTCTAATCCCCCTATTAGGTTTTATAGAGTAAGCTATATAACTACTACTCTTAGAGGGCTAGGTTAATATAGGATTAGCGAGTAAATACTAAAAGATCAGCCTATATAGCCTTATAGCTAAGGGTAGGGGCGTAGTTTTACTACTACGTTTAGAGCATAAGCGATATCTTCGTGAGTACCTATTATATATAATAGCTATTAGAGGCGTCGCGGAGGTTATTTATATCCTATATAATAATAAGCTAATCTGCTACTTACGCAGGAGTAGAGTCCTCCTTAAGGGTAGTATAAGAGTAGGCTAGAGGGCGCTCATATTAGCGCGTAGTTAGCACGTAGGTAGCGAGGGCGCGCAGGAGGTCTATATAATTATAACCCTAGTATTAGATAATATATAGGAGCTCTGCGATAACTACGTCGCTCGAGGATATAGTTAAGGGCGTAGTTAAGGGTATATTTATAGTTATAGTTAAGGGCGTAGCTATATTAGTAGTTATTATAGTAGGCGCGGGCGTAGCGGATAAGGCTAGTAAAAAATCTTTACTATTAGCGCTAGCGTTAGTAATAGTATAGCGGGTAGTTAGGCGCATAGTTATAATTCCGGGCTAATCTCTCGAGATAAGGTAGAAGTTATATAATTATAAGTATATAGATAGCTAAAGGCCTAGATCGGGGAAGAATAATAACTTTATATAATAATAGGTATATAGTAGTATCTTAAGTATAACTTAGCTTCTTCCCTTATAGTATAGAAGCCCCTTTTGAAGTATGCGTGTGAGGGTTCCGCGAGGGTTCGGCGCACGTTTAGCGCTGCTTACTAATACCCTTATATCCTATACTAGAGCTAGATAAAAGACTAGCTTTAATAGATAGAGTAATAAGTATAATATATATACTAGAAATAAACTATATATATAAAGCTATGAGAGAAGTTAATTCTAAAGGGGAACGGATTAAGAACTATATTATAATTAAATTACTCCCCGCTTTATAATATATTTCTAAAGTAAGTAAGAGTAATAAGAACGAACTTTTAGATAGTAAGCCCTTAAATCTACTAGTATAGCTATATTAGAATAGAGAGGAGAGGGCTAATACTAAATAGAGGTCTAACTAGGTATATAACTAGGAGAGCTATAGCTAAACTTATTAAAGCTAATAACTATATAATCTACTACCTAGTAACCTATAACTAGGAATAATAGAAAGCGAATCCCGCTCTAGTTACTAGTGCTTACTCTAATATTATATAGAGCAGGAGTAGGTATCTAGCTTCTTTAAGATTTTTATACCTAATTAGTAGAAAGCCTTTTTAAAAGCTAATATAGGGTATTATATACTCTATAGCTATATTTATACTACTATCTATAGCGTAAAACCCGCTTATATAACTATAATAATCTATAAATATCTTACTACTAATAACCTTACTAAGCTACCTTACTTATAAAAAGAACTTTTAAACCTCCTATAGGCGCTCTAAACTCGCTTTAAAGAAGTAGCTAAGGTTAAGATAGGTAAATTATAGTAAATAGAAATATAGCGCGTTATTAATTAAGAGATAATAATAAAGAGACTAATCCCTTTAAAGTAAGTATTTACTTATAAATTTAATAAGGATAACGTCCTTAACTAGTATAAAGCAAGGATCTATATTTAAGGCGATTAGTAAGAGAAGTCGCCCCTTGAATAGACTTATATAGTAACCCTCGCTACTTATACCTTTAGAGTAGTAATAATAATTACTATATAATTTAACCTCGAAGTTAAATAATTCGATATTATTAACGTATTCCTAAATACCTCTTAGGATCTAAATAAAGACCTAATTATTTATAAGTTACTAAACGGCTTTAAGTAGCCTAGGAAGTATATTAAACTACGCTATACGCTCTATAGGCTAAGGGATATACTACTACTCTAGTATAAGGAGTTCTCCTTAACCCTTTAGTATTTAGGCCTTATATTTATAAGTAAAGACCTATATCTCTTCTAGTTAATTAAGAAGAGGGTCCTCGTTATCTTCTATATAGATAACTTCCTTATCCTATTTTATAAGAACTATAAAGAAGTAGTATAAAGGGTAATTACTAGCTTAAAAGAAGTATATAAGTTAAAAGAATAAGGCCTAGTTAAGTACTATCTTAGAATTAGAGTTATTTATAACTAAGCTATATAAAAGATATACCTTTCTTATAACTAATATATTAAGCGGGTTATAAAGAAGTTTAATTTACTTAACTTAAGAGCGCTAGTAACCCCCCTTTTAAACCTATTACTCCTAAAGAGTAAAATAGTAGTAATATTATTAGAGGTAAAGAGTTTTTAAGAGAGGATTAGCTCTATACTCTATATTATTATTATAATCTAACCCGACGTCGCTTTTATATATTCTCTACTCTTAAGATTCCTAGTAAATCCTACTCCTTATTATTATACTACTACTAACTAGGTTATATAGTACTTATATTATACTTATTACCTTATAATATGCTTTAGTAACTTAGGGGATAGATAAGTACTACTAATTATACGTAACGCTTTATTTATAAATAATAAGGAGATATAGAAGTTATCTTAAGGGTATATAATCTCGCTCTTAAGAGGGCTAATATAATAGAAGGCTACTTAATAAGCTATAGTTATAATATTAATAATAGAAGTAGAGCTTCTAAGCCTTAAATATATAGCTAAGGAGACTATTACTCTTTAGAAGCTATTTAGGGATATTACTCTTAAACTTAGCGATATCTAGAAAATTTATTATAATACCTAATAGATAATTCGTCTTATAATAAGTAAAAAGGAATAGATCTTAACTAAGCTATAGTATATTAATATTTAGAATATATAGCTATAATAAGAATATACTAGAGGATTGTTTATTATAATATATATACTAATAAATAATATACTAGCTAATAGTCTTATAAAGGTTCTTAATTATAAGAAATTTAAATAGTTCTATTCGCTCCTTAATCTAAAAGATATATAGAGAATAATTATAATAAATAAGGGATACTCTAAATAAGTATAAGAGGGCTAGTAGCGTCTAACTTTTACTCAATTTATAGCTTATTAACTAAGGAGCTTAAAGTTACTCCTATAGGAGCAAAAGAATATAACTTACCCTAAAGGGCTACTTTAAAATACTAATTTTCTACTACCTAACCTCAGAGGATTTATTTATACTAATCTATTAGGATATTATATAGGAGTAGTAATACCTCTAGTAAATATATACTAATAAGACTATTAACTATATAGCGTACTATAATAGCTATATTACTAGTAGGTAGATAAGGTATAGGTATACCTGCGCTAACTACTAGGGTACTAAATAGAACTAGGGTAGGAGATAGAGTAATAACGCTATATATATTAGAACTACTTATTACTATAGAAGCCCTATCTAAACCCTTATTATTAATACCCTTCTTTATTACTACGATCTCCTCTTTCTAAATAGTAATAACCTTATAGAGCGTAGCTCTCTAATAAGTAAGGGTTTATATATTATATTAGAAAATAGTTATAGAAACGAAGCGTATATAGAACCTTACTTTTCTAACTACTAGGTTATCTAAAGTCTTAGCTTTAGTATATTAGTAGGCTATAATAGTAATAGGGGCGCTTATTTATTAATAAGGTACCTTACTCTTATAATAATAATTATACTTATTTACTATATTAAGTAAATACTTTCTATCTAATAAGCCTAAAAGCTTACTTAAAATATACTAAAAGTAATACTTATTAAATAGGGGTATTTACTCTATCTCTATACCTCTACTAGGGGGAAGAGGGCTAGGAGGGGGTTTTAAACTACTCTTATTAATACCCTCCTCTTTATCTATCTCTTTAGGGATTATAATAATAATAAGGTTAATAATATTCTAGTATATAGTTATATTAATAAAGGGATTATAACTTACTAGGAGCTATCCTCTTAAATTACTTAGGAGGGTAACCCTAGGGCCTCTTAAGCTATAAACCCTTACCCTTAGAGCTACTCTCTATAACTTACTTCTACTTCTTTCTACTTATTATATAATATATTAATATATTATATATTAATAATAAGAAGGAATAATATATATATAACTTTATTATTACTCTCTAGGGGAGGAAGGTTTACCCCTCTACCCCTAGCTTTACTCTTGCTTTTAGTAGCGCGCGCCTTCTTAAGGGCTATAGCCTAACTAGTCTTCTTTTTAGGAGGTATCTATAAATATATTAATATATTATAATAACTTTAAGATTATTATATATTATAGGCGCACGCATATATATATATATAATAAGGTTGTTATTAGAACTAAAGTTAGATATATATATAGTTATTATATTATATATAGGGAAGAGTTAAGAAGGTAAGAGGGTAGCTAGGTTATTCTATTTAGAATTAACGTAATAGTAGCTACCCTACCTAAGCTAATACGAGATAATAGATTCTACTACTATTAGTAAGAGTTAGTAAATAAAGGGTATTATAATAATAATAGTAATAGTTATAAAGGTAGAAAACTATAACTATTTACGCTTTACTTATACCTAATATAAATAACTTTACTTTATTATCTCTTGTATAAATAGGCTTATTAATAGGTTATTTATTAATATATCGCCTTATATTTAGGTATTTTAAGGGATATTACGTAGTTAGGCGCTTTTCTAGCTATAGCTATATCTAGGGGGGTATATTATAATACCTTTAGTATTACTTATTCCTAGCGTAGTATATAACTAATATTAGCTCTAGCGTAACCTTTTTCTAGAGGTCGTTCCTCTAACCGTAGTTATAAGTAACCACGTTATAGCCACTCTCGTTATAATAGATCAAGCTCTTTAGTAACTATAAATATAGCCCTATAGGACGTTTCTCAATAGATAGCCGCTCAGTCCGCCGCGATCGTCAGCATCCTTTCAATGAGCAGTCCTCGGATCGGACCATCCAATCTAAAGCAAGGTAGGCATGTGCGTTTTGGGATGTGTCGTCGTCATCCGAGGATAGCGACGGTGAGCCGGCCCGCAACACAACACTCGTGTCGCCATTGCAAGCAGCCTTGAGAGGGTTCGCGAGCAGATTTGGCCCCGCGGGAGAGAAAGACTTAAAACCGTCGAGAATCCGCCCGAGAACAGCCAATCAGTTTGACCAGGAACGAGTGATCGCGTTTCTATTGGAAACAAGATCCGATCCCAATGATCTTGGTGGACAGTACATGGCGCCCATCCAGAAAGCTGCCATGTCTTGTTCACTGCTGACGCTCGATCTGCTGATCTCGGCAGGAGCTGACGTGAACGCGACCGGGCATAAAATCCCTCTCTCTATGGGTGACATCATGCTCGGCCTGGGCGAAAGGGTGTCCAGATTCATTGACAGTGCCATCTATCAAGCTGCTGGAAGAGAGCGTGCAGGCTGCTTGGTCTTGCAGCGCCTGGTGGCAGCTGGAGCAGAATTTCCCGAAGACGCGAAACAACAAGAACGTTTGATCAACTATTCTCTCAGTTATTTCAGCGACAAAATATACAGAGAGGAGATACCCACTGTCGAAGAGAGATTCTCCGAAGGCATTGGTGCTAGCCTGCTCTTCCTGCTGTCTCAGCTGCCACGGGTCGGAACAGCAGATGCCAGATGGACGCCAATTCTTCAGATCGCAGCCTGTATCGACGATGCCCATTCCGTGGAGCTCCTTCTATCTCGCGGCACTGACGTCAATAGCTCCGGGAGTTATCATGGCACGGCGCTACAGGCTGCGGCTCGCCATGGCCACCTCAACATGGTGCAACGGCCTTTGGATGAAGGCGCGCAAGTTGATGAAACCGGCGGATCTGCTGGCACGGCTCTGCGCGCGGCAATACTTTGTGGCCACGAGGAAGTTGTCAAACTTCTGGTCAATCATGGCGCAGATCTGAAAGTTGAGTATGGAGGATCAGACCTGAGCTCATCTTTAATCGAAACACATGTGACACGCTACAATTGGCAGTACAGACGCTCTCTCTGGATTTAGTCCGAGAGGTCATTGCTAGAGGCGCCGACCCTACACTTGACGTCAGAGCCGGAACGCAACATCCGCTGATATTTGCTGTGAATGCAGGATCAATAGGTATGGTCGGTTTTCTGCTTGGTGCAGGTGCCCCAGTGAACGTCTGTGGTCAACGCAGATTCTCTGCAAAGGAAGCAAGCTCTATCCATGCCGCTAGCTACAAAGGCTAGATAGATATTTTGAATCTTCTGCTGCATTTCGGTGCGGACGTCGAGCTTGAGATCGATAACCTAGGCACGCCCCTAGCCGTGGCCGCATCAGCAGGGCACATCGAAGTCATGCAGAAGCTCTTGTCGGTCGGTGCTAGAGTGTCTGGCAAAAAGGCTCTCCATGGAGCCATAAGAGCTGGGAAGACTGAGGCAGTGAAGCTTCTGCTTGCTTCAGGGGCAGAGGCCAGTAATGGCGACTTATCCATGGCGTGCGAACTCCAACACCTGGATATTGTCGAGTTATTACTCAGCCGAGCTGGTGGCGACAAAGAGTGGGAGGCTGTGTTCGATGAAGTTTACTCCCCCGGAGGCTTGTCGGGCCTAGTCACTCGCCTGCTTTTGGAATTCACTAGCCCGACAATGTCTCAATTCTTGCAGGCTTGCGCAACAGGCTCGGCAGCTTGCGTGGAGCTGCTCTTGCAAGAGGATTCCATCGAAGTCAATGGGCAGGCACAGGAGTCTGGCGACTATCCTCTGCAAGTTGCCGCATTCCACTTGCAGCCTGAGGTGGTCGATATTCTTGTTCTTCATGGAGCCGATATTGACTGCAAGTCCTCCAACCATGGAACTCCCCTAATAACATCACTGGAGAGTTGCGCTGCTCCCATCCTCAAATCGCTGGATGGGGAAAGCATATCTCAAATCCTCAAGCAGATGTCATTCCCGGATGTCTCGAGCACCAACTGTTGGTCAAATCATGCGTCCAACGAAGCAAAGTTAAGATGCAGACGCATTGTGGAGAGCTTCATCATACGCAGACCAAGTGTTTTGCAAAGCCAAAGTCTGCTAGGTCCTTCACTACACTTGGCGTGTTTGATTGGTGACGAGCCTCTTGTCGAGCTGGTTCTCAAGCACGGGGAGGACCCTTTTACCACGGCAGGGCACTTCCAAAACGCTCTCTTCGCTGCCATTCGGGGCGAGGACCCGAAGGTGATAGCGCTGCTTCTGCAGGGCGCATGCCAAGCACACCTGCAGAAAGTCCACCCCGAATACGGCACGGCACTTCATTTCGCATGCGCACTACGAAATGGGGAAGCTACTGGGCTTCTACTGCAGCATGGAGCCGACGCCACTATTTACGATACCCACAACCGAACACCATTGACGGTCGCGATCCAAGGAGAATTGAAAGCACAGTGGCCACACCACGGCAGTCATGTTACTCCTTTGGAGGTCCTCCTTCGTAGTGCACGAGTGCTGCTTGTGCAGTTGGAGGATCTACTCGCGGCAGCCGATTTGGAACGCGGTTATGGCCGCGAGCAAGTTCTTGTCGAAATTCTCCGCCACGACAAGATCACGTTCGCGATCGGACACCAGACGGCGGTGCAGGCTTTGAAATTCGTTCTCAGAAACCGCCGGTCTCGCCGGAAAAGGTTTTACACATCCTGGCGCAGGGGAAATCTGCCGCGTCGGCACTCCCGACGTTGATGCAGAAAAGGGACAAACGCGTCCGGTTCACCGAAGAAGTCCGCACGGCAGTCGACAGGGTGTACGATCTCGAGAGCGACAAGAATGTTAGGGATCAGTTTATGGAGCTGACGAAACAATGATAGATGCCCCCTTTGTTTGTCTCGGGGTGCCGACGGAAGTGAGGCAATGTCTAATACGCACGCACGTAGACTTTGGAGGTATATGTATTGTCGCAGAGCAGTGTTTCTTTTTTTTTTTTTTTTTTTTTTTTTAAAAGAAAAAAGAAAGAGAAACGACTCGATCATGCGGACGAATATATTTTTTGGCTGGCATGACCGGCGGAATGGTGCAACCATTCGCGATGCACAACCGGCAGCACAGCCTTTGTATGGAGATGCCCAACCCACGCCGATCCAGCTGATTGCAGCCTCTGATTAAAGCGGAGAAAGAGCAATGTCGGGTACCTCCAGAGGGGTTTAACTCTCAACGATCCAGCGTGAAACGCGCATTCAGGCGAGGGACGGTTAGGAGACATGAGTCACATGACAATCTTGCGGATAGTGGAACACAGCCAGAACTCCCGAATCAATTTATGCATTATTGTACCCTTGGTTTATTATCTCACTTCTGGTAATTAGGAGACACCTCAGCCATCTGTCTTCTGTGTTCTCCTTTTTCAATCATATCCTTGATGGCCTCGTCGGCCACCTTCATAGCCTGGACGCCGGCTGGTGCTCCGCAGTAAACAGTAGCTTGAAGGATTGCCTCGCGGATTTCGAGCTCAGTCAAGCCGTTTCGAATGGCACCGCGAATGTGAGTTCCAAACTCGGCCCAACTCTTCAGAGCAATGAGCATCCCGATATCTACCAAATCGAAAGTCAGTAACAGTGAGTAGAGCTCGACCGCAATTGACCCACTGAGAAGGCTGCGCTGCTTGCGTTCGAGGCCAGGGCGCGACCGTATGTTTCCCCAGGCCCATCTGCTGTAGTCAGCATCAAGTACTACAAGAGAGACAGAGGACCTCCATACTCCGTGATTAGCTCTTGCTGGGCGTACGCGAACTCGCTCGATCCATTCTTGAGGGCGTTCTCGACATAGGTCTCTCCAACTACCTCCTTACGGTTCTGCAATCCCTGCTGGAATAGCTCTGAACGCAGCTTGTCGGTGTTTTGCGAAGGCATATTTTCGTCTGCTGGTGGATGACTTATGAGCAAAGTTTACGAGGATGGAGTCATAGTTGGTTGATGAAGGGGAAAATCGAGGGTTCTTTGGACTATCCACAGATGATGTTGTGTTCCGGATTCGGCAGGACCACGTGCCAGTTGAGGGGTCATTCCGGAGCTGACTTTGGCTCAGCTGTAAGTGAATACCGGCCCGCGACCGGGGGATAACTGTAAAACCCGCATTACCCCGCTGTTGCGTGCGGGGACTGCGGGACTATGCCGATGCTATCCCGCCTTTTTCTCACCGGCCGTAGCAATATCAGATATCGGATGCCGTTGAGAAGAAAACATCGTCCCAGTTATGCAGCATTGTCCATCTTGGTCCTACTTTCGACACCCAAAAAGATCTTTCGTACGCTCATACTCCATTTAATTACAATCCCATCCCTTAATCCTAAGCACGTCGATCTCCGACCCAAGGGTTTCGATGTTACAGATACCCGCTTTGTCTCCGTCGAAAACATAGTCAAGAGCAGCTCTCACAATTTCAATCGTGAGATGCGCTGCTCTATCACCATCAATAGTGCCTAGAACTTGCGCAATTTCAGGGCCGTACTTAGGAAGCAACGCCTTGACGGTCGGGAGTTGGGGTGCGTCGAGGAATGTGTTGTGTTCTGTTCCATTGATGATTGGCAACAACGCCGGTCCGCGTAACTTTTCCCACACCTGATTCCATGTAGAAACAAGGATTTCGGACTGGTTCATGGTCGACGGGGATCCAACCAGAACTAGTGGGCGATCTGTAAACTCGGTAGTGACGGGGCCAAGCATCAGACCATCAAAGTTCAGGCCACCGAGAACGCGAGAATCGGCATTGAGAGATGCTGCGGCAGTCGCACCGCCGAGAGAATGCCCGTAGACGAAGATCTTTTGCGGGTCGATCGAAGATGTCGTGCCCTCTAGTAGTTCAGCGGCGACAGAGGGAGTGATCAGCTGATCGATCAGGAACGACACATCGGCTTGTCGCGTCTGGAAGGGCGAAAGGAGGTCAGCGCAATTTCATAACTTCAGTTGACACCAAAAAAACAACCGACTCACGGCGATGAGCTCCCGAACAAAATCAAGCTCGCTGTTTGTCTCGTTGACGCCGTAGACAGTGCTTCCGTCGGGGAACTCGACTACGCCGGTTTCGTACGTGTGGTCCATGGTAATGACGACATAACCATGACTAGCAAGTGTTCGGGCCAATACACCGTATAGGAGCCTAGAGCCTCCCCGACCTGGGGAGAAGAGAACCACGGGGAATTCGTCCTTGGGGCCATCGCGCTTGGACTTGCACGGCCTTTTCAACTCGCAGAACTCCAGCTCAAGGTTATCGAGGATATCGCCTGAGAACCCAAGGCTGACAGCAAGTTGTCCCATCACCTTGGTGGTCGTTGGCGGCATGTATGGAACCACAGCATTCGAGCAGTTGGCTTGTTTCACGGGAACATAGGCTGACGCAAGCACACGGCGTCTTTCGGGTCTTTCTTCGGGCGCGTATGGATCCCATCTTGCTGAGTCCTCAAATGCTTGCACCTTCAGGGCAACAGAATAGGGCCCTAAGGGACCCGGTATGACGACAGCTGCAGCCAGGGAGATGAGAGTACCGAGGTGTAGGAGCTTCATATTGGGTGAAGTTGTGTTTTGGGCTGACATTGAAGCCCCATTCTCATACAAACGCACAAAGTCTTTATATATCGGCACTCATGCAGGACGAGAGAAGAGCTCGTATTTTGGAGGCAGTGCAGGCATACCAGAAACTGCCAAACTGGGTCTGGGTCATACAAGGTCTACTTAGACATCATAACCAAAAAGAGTAATTCAACGTCCAGTATGTCATTAGGGCGGTCGGCTTTTGGCGTTCTTGTCAGCATGCCAATGTCTGCTAACATAGTATGGTGTAACCTGCTTATACCTCCACAAGGATTAAAAACGTTAGCGTATTACTTTAGCCCATAATATAACCGCACAAATTCCGAATAGCTAATGTTTTTTAGAGCATGTTCCTCCTATAGAATATTAGGTAGAAGGGATATAGTTATAACGACTAAAGCCTAGATAATTTTGCTATACGATATCTTTTATAAACATAGGTTATGAGGTAAGTAAAGGGGGACTTCTGCATATCATACCTGAGATAGTTAGTATGGGACGACGCTAACGTATTTAATCCTTGTGGAGGTATAGATCCTGGTAATGTAAGACCCCAAAACGACGTTGGACCTATAGCTAAGCACCAGACTTAATCAAGGCATTCTAGAGCTCGAGAATTCTATCAGTCATTGTGTTTAAAGGCATCGCGGAGCAGCAAGCTGTCACGAGCCAGGATAATATCGCAGGGAAAAGGGCTTAGCGGGCTAGGTTAGGGAAGTCCACAGGAGTTAGGGGCTATAGGGAGGCACTAGGTAACCCCTAGATAAGTCCTCTAGCCCTTACCTAGTAGACTAGAGGGCTAGAGAAGAATTTTAACCTTTACTACCCCTAACTATACTAACTCTATTACTCTATATTATATTAGGTAATAATATATTCCTCTCTCCTACCTATATCGCTAGGGGTATAGACTATTAGAGTAATATAATAGATAATAATATTATACCTACTTATAAGTTTACTAGAGAAATAAATATAATATTACTATTAGAATCCCCTACTAGCTAGGAGTAACTAAATAGCTAAACCTAGGATAAGACGCCTATTAAATAGAATAGTAATAAGGGTACTAATAGGGGATTAGATAGCTAATTAATAGAGGCTAAATTAGATTAGCTTATTAAAAAGGAAGAAAAGAAGAGATAACTAAAATATAAATAGGAATATTTTAAGGATTTAAGAGCTAGCTAATTATTAACCCTAGTAAGTAACCCTATTACTTACTAAGTAGTTATTAGTAATAAATTAGAGAAATACTAATTAGAGCTCTAGGGGAAGTATCTTCTAATACTTAAGTATAAAGGAGGTACCTAGACCGACTTTAATTAATTTATATTTAATCTTAATATATAATTTAAGATAAATAAGATTATATTAGACCTAGAAAAAGTACTATTTATTACTAGGTATCTAGAGGGACTAGTAGCGAAGTAATAGACCTTATACCTCTCTATTAACTATAGTAATAAAGTAAAGGATATAACTTAGGCGATAATAAAGGACTAGTTAACTAATAGCGTAGCTAATATAGGGTCTAGGACCCTTAGTATATAAACCTAACTTAAGTAGACCTATTAGTAACTAGAATAATTATATTAGAGCTTTATTAATTACTACGAAGGGATTAAGGCGGAGAGCCCCTACTAATAACTAGAGGAGATCTAAGTAGCTAGTATAATAGCTAGGCTAGACCCTAAGCTCTAGTACTATATTATAGTAAATAGGTTACTAAAGTCGTAGCTTAACCTTAATACTAGGGCTAGAAATACTAAACTTATAGTTAATATATAGATATATAATATACTAGTAAGGGATTAGGGGGCTAATAATAAGGGATAATAACTAGAGGGCTAAACTCTTAATTAGGAGGGGTAAACTAAGGCTCTAAAGGGATAGGCCTATAGGAACTATAATAATATTAATAACTACTAAGAGGATACTAAGGACCTACTATAGGATACTAGGAAGGAAATTATCTATTATAATTATAAGAGGAAAGGCTATATTGCGCTAAGGTACTTATATTATAGGAAATATAGCTACCCCTGCTATAAAGGGAAACCCTACCCTAGTAAATAACTAGAGGAGGACTAGGTAGTAATATATATAATTTAATAGAGTAGTAACTAGCTATATTATATTAAAGTAATAATATAAGTCTAAGTTATAAGTAGCTAGAAGACTAGTGCTATACTTATTAATTATAGGGCTAATAAGAAAATTATAAACTACAGGATTATAGCTAATACCTAACTAGAGGCTAATAAGTTAGAACCTATTAGGGGAATATAAGTATCTAAGGGATTTAACTATAGTATATAGAAGTTAGTAACCTAAATAACTAATAATATAGGTATCTAGTAGATAGCTTTATACGATTTTAGGATTAATAATAGTAATAGTTATAATACTATCCTAGGGATCCCTTAGTATATAATAGAGTACTCTAATCTTAATTAGAGGGAGTTAGGCTAGACCTTTCCCTTATATAAAAAGAGTATCTACCTTATTATAATTATAAAAGAACTTAGGTATATTAAGAATAAAGCAAGAGTAGTACTTATAAGGGTATTATAAGTTAACTATATATTAACTACTAACTACTAGGAGGATACCCAAGACCCTAAGGATACTAAGGGGATTAAAGTAAATATCCTATTAAACTACTAGGACTTTAAGAAAATATTTAATCTTAACTTAGTAGGAATTACGCTAGAGTTTAGGATTACTAAGAGCTATCCTATTAACCTAAAGCCTAGAACTAAGCCCCTATTTAAGCTTATTTACCTACTAGCTAAGAAGGAGTTAGAAATATTAAGGGATTATATTTATAAAGCCTTATAAAAGGGATAGATTTACTTATTAGTAAGCCTAATAAGGGCGCTAATCCTATTTATCTTAAAAAAGGGAGGTAAGTTAAAGTTATATATAAACTACTAGGGGCTTAACTAGGTAACTACTAAGAACTATACCCCCCTCCCTCTAATTAATAAGATGCTTAACTAGCTCTCTAGAGCTAAGTACTTTACTAAGCTTAACCTTAAGGATATATACTACTAAGTAAAGATCTAAGAAGGAGATGAGTAGAAAATAGTATTCTATATATAATATAGCTATTATAAATATTATATTATACTATTTAGGCTTATTAATATACCTACTACTTTCTAGATATTTATTAATAAGTTACTTATAAGCCTATTTAATATTATTTATATTATATATTTAGATAATATCTTAATTTTTATTAATAATATAGACTCCTATATAGAGGCTATAAGATAAGTACTTACCTAGCTAGAAGCTAATAGCCTCTATATAAACCCTAATAAGTTTAAATTTTATAAAGAGGAGATTAAATTCCTTAGGTTTATAATCTTAGTAAATAGAGTTACTATAGAATATAAAAGAGTCTAAGTAATAGCTAAGTAGCTAGTACTTATTATAAAATAAGAGATTTAGTAATTTCTAAGATTTATAGCTTACTTACTAACTAACTTACTAATATAGCTAAGAGATAGCTAGTAATAACTAGGGAGGTATTAGTTACTTTCTACTAGCTCCGCGCTTTATTTATAGAAATACCTATATTATACTACTTTAATCCTATACTCCTAATTTAAGTTAAAACTAATATATTAAACTTTATAATAAGGGTAATACTAAGCTAGTTAGAGGGGGATATATAGAGACTAGTAGTATTTATATCTTAGAAGCTTAAGGGCGTATAATTATAATATAATATACTAGAAGTAGAACTACTTATTATTAGGGAGGTAGTAGTAAGGTAGTAGTATTACGTATTATATCTAATTTATTACTAATTACTTAGGTTACTAGTACCTTACTAATAAAAAGACGCTTAGTAGCTACTAGGCTTAGCTATTATAAGATCTATTAATATTTAACTTTAAAATTAAATACTAGCTAGGTTATTATAACCTAGCTAATAATCTATTATAAAGACCTAACTATACCCTAGAGGATATAGAAATTAATAAAGCTAGGGACTTGCTCCTAAAAGACTTCTTATAACGTTTTAATAATATTACTATCTAGAGGGTAGGTACTAGGTAGTAATAAGGCGCCTAATTACTAAATACTTTATTAGAATAACTTATACCCTCGCTCTAGGAATAAGTTAAGAAAGCCTAATAGAAAGACCCCTTTTATATTAATAAAGAGTAGGAATAGCGAGGTATAAAGTAGTTATTAGATAATACTAGTACTCTAAAATACTAGAAGGGCTTATATATCCCTAATAACTACCTACTTTAAAATAAAGTCCTTAGAGCTTTTTATAATAAGCTATCTAGAGGTTACTAAGGGGTTACTAAGATACTAAAGAGAATTAGAAAATTATTCTTCTAGAACGTATAGAAGGGTAATATAAGGGAATATACTAAGATATATATAATATACTAATATACGAAGCTAAGATACTACCTCCTATATAGTAAACCTATACCCCTACTAGTACCTACCTAGCCCTTTTAATAGATATTAATCGACTTTATTATAAAACTACTACTATCTCTAATAATAATAAATAAGTTATATAATAATATTCTTATTATTATTAACTAGTTTATTAAATACCCCCTATATATCCCTACTAGGGAGTTACTTATTACTAATAGGTTAGCTATACTACTAACTAAATATATCTTCCTTACGTTTAGGCTCCTAGAAGCTATTATATCTGATTAGGGATTACTATTTACTAATAACTTCTAGTCTAAAGTATACTACTTACTAGTTATTAAGAGGAGGATTAATACTACTTTCTATCCGTAAACTAATAGCTAAATAGAACGCTAGAACTAGAGTATTAAGCACTTTTTAAGGACTTTCTATAATATTAACTAAGATAACTAGGTAACGTAGCTTGACCTAGCCTAATTTATTTATAATAACCCCTACTATAAAGCTATTAAGACGTTACCCGCTAAGCTATTAATAGGATATTCCCCTTATAGACCTAATAATATTAAACCCTAGTTAAAGGCCTTAGTCCTAATAATATATAAGAGAGTCTATAGCCTACTTACCTAGAGGTTAGCTATTACTAACTTATTTTAGAAGTATAATAAAATATATAGTAAGTTCTATAATTAGAGGAGGACCCTCCTTATTTTTACTATAAGAGACCTTATCTTACTTTTAATTAAAAACATTAGGTAGAGGTAGCCCTCTTATAAACTTTCTAATAAATATTTAGGCCTATTTAGGATCTAATAGGTAATTAATAGGGGATAGGCGTTGATACGGTCCACGTAGTAGGCGAAAATTATAGGTGAAAAGTCTATGAATTTCAAAGGTTTTTCCCTTAAAGGCGATAAGCCCTTTTATAAGGGTTAACGCGTTTAGGTATGTTTAATATATTAAATACGTTAGATACCCTTAAGCGGGATAACTACGCTAAGCGCGTTTAGTATTAATTACCTATATAAGAAGAAAAAGGCGTTAACTATAATATATAGTATAAAATTTAATTTATACCTCCTATTATAGTAATATATTAGTAAGTAGAGCTATACTATTATATATAAGTAACTATATATAACCTTACTTCCTTTCTATTCTATACGTTTTATTATATCCTACTTTAGGCTAAGGGAGTCTTAGGTATAGTATTAGTTATTTTTAAGAGGTTAGGGTAGTCCTTATCCTTGTTATTAATAATCTCTTTAGCTATAACTAGGAGTTAGTTAACGCTAATATTATAAGTAGTAGCTAGTTAGGTATTATCCTTATATTACTCTAGGAATAGGTAGCGAGATTCGTTATTAACCTTAGGGTATGCCTTAGTAATACTATTATTTTTAATTATAGTAATTAAGGTAGCGAGGGAGGTAATATTAGCGCGAAGGCCTTAAAGGTTAGTAGCATATTTATATTAAAAGTTAGCTATATCTATAGCTTTAGGGTTACTAAGGTCTAAGAGAGTATAGATAGCGCTCGAGTTATTACTATTAACTATAGCCTAACTAATATAAGCGTTATCCTTAGTATATATACTAGGAAACTCGTATTATAATATCTACTTAATAATAAAGAATAGTAATATAGCGCTAAACTCCGGGTTACTTATAATTTATTTAGTTATAAATAAGTTAAAGGTATAGATATATATATATAGACTAAGGATAATTAAGCCGTTTTAGATAAGTATATATAAAGTAAGGCGTTTAGCGCGGCGGATAGTAATAAGGTTAGTAGTATTAAAGAAATAGAGGCGCTAAAAGTATATATTAATTACCTCTTAAGTAGTTAGGAACTTTATATAGGAATAGGTAAGGTAATAGAGGCTAGCAACGTAAGTATAGGATTACTAGTCTATAATAATAATCTTCTTAATACTAGTAGTAGTATTAGGCGTCTTAGTAGAGCTAGGCGTATTAATAGCGTTAAAGGGGCTAATATTAGAGGAAGGATTAATATTAGAGCGATCCTCTAGGCTAGTAGCTAACGCTATATACTTAGTAGATAACCTAGTAGTAAGGTATTATTCTAGGCTAAGGAAGCCCGGGCTCTCTTATATTAATCCCTAGGGAATAGTTACTATAATAAACTTAAACTTATTAGTAACTAACTTAATAAATTAGCCTAGGTTAAGGGTAATAGCGCTAGTATTAGTAATATAACCCTCGGAGAGCGCTATAGTTAGGGCGATCTAGGTCTCCTTATATCTATTAAGTAGTATAGTAATATAACTAATACGCTTACTATAGGCTTATATTCCGTTAATAGCTTTAATAGTATTTATTATATTAGGGGTACTAATACTAATAGCTTACTTCTTAGGAGTAGCTATCTTATTAGTCTTATTCTAAGTAATAGGAGTTAATCTAGTACTAGTTATAATAATATTAGTTAATAATTAAGGTTTAATATATTTAGTAGCGTTAGTAGCTTAGTTAGGTTAGCTAGCATTAAGGGATAGTTTAGGCTAATTAGTATTAATAGTTTTATTAGCTTAGTTATATTTAGTAGTAATAGGTTCGTTATCTCTACTTAAGGCCTCTCTAGAATTAATAGAAATAGGCGTATTAGTAATATTAGTAGTATAGTATAGGTTATATTTAAGGGAGTTCTATATAGTATTATAGAGGGATAGCTACTTAATATTTAAAATAGTATTAGGGAATTAGTAGTAGAACTTAATTTGGTTTATAAATAGTAGTTAGATAACTAAGTAACTATTAGTACTTAGGTAAATAATAAATAGGGTATTAGAAATATTATAACTAGTTTTATAATATTAGGTCTCTTAGTTAAGGGCGTACTTAAAGACTTCTTAGTTATAAATATAATATCTAGGCTTATTATAAGGGATCTTAACGTTAGGTAGGTAGTAGTAAATATAATTAAGAGTAATATACTTAGTATCTTTATATTTAGAGCGTTATCTATTTATAATAAAGTAATACCTAGGTATATATAATATAGGTTACTCTAGTAGCGCTAAGCGCGTAACGACGTAGAGCGTTAGTAAGATTCCTTAACGTCTTAACGAGGATAATAGTAATAAAGGGAGATATATAAATATAATAATAGTATAGTAACGGGGTTAAAGGTATTAACGCTCTTTAGCGAAATATATATATAGAGGAAAGATACGCTTAATACTAAGCGGGCGAAAGTAGTAGTAATAACTAGTAGGGTTACTTAGTAATATAAGTTTATTTTATATATATATACTTAAGTACTAATTTCTCTTATTAATTAAGTAAGAGTAGGGGTTAACCTTCTAGCGAGGAGGGTAGTTATATTTATAAAGGTTTTTATAGTACTAAGGGTAGAAGGAGTTTGAGAGGGAAGGTATAATAGGTATAGTTATCTTTACTAATAGGATAGATACGAATATTACTATTATTAGGGTGAAGCTTTTAGACGCGCTAAGCGTACTAAACGTCTTTATTTTATAATAAGGCCTTAGTTATAATACTCTTTATAGTCTACTTATCTATTTAAGGCGCTTTAAGCGGCGCGTTTCTTATTTATAATATATATTATAGTATTCCCCTAGGTTCTTATAAGGCCTTCCTCTTAAGCACCTTAATAGTCTTTTACTAAGCTCTAATACTAATTTAACGCTCTATTAGATAGGTCTTTAAGCTTATACTTATCTATAGAGCTATTTTATCTCTTATTCCTTACTTTTAAATATAGTAATAAGTTCGTCTGCGTTTATAATATCTTTATTTATTTAAATAGTATATATTAGTAGGTAACTTTTCTATTTAACTAGATATTATACCTTTCCTCGCGCGAGGGTTCGCTTTTTAAGAATACTTTTAATCTTAAAATACTTATATACTTTAAGCTAATAAATATTATTATCTTCTTTAATATTAACTAGGCCTTAGTAGTTATCTTAATAGTTAAATAGGTTACTACTAGGGGCTAGTACTAGTATAAGTTAGATAATAGATATAACTAGGTAAGTATTTATATTAAGTAGAATATTAAGGTAGTATACTAACTTATTAATATTAAGTTCGGAATTACGCCGCAGCCCCTTCGCAAAAAGACTATAACAAATTCACCTAGTTCGCAGGTATAATTTAGGAAATACTATATAGGTATTTTAACTTATACCCTCTACTAGTTAAGGAAAATAATATAGGAACCCTATACGTTCCTACTACTTATAAATAAACCCTCTAAATATTATAAAGTCGGACGCGCGCCGCACCGGGGCTAATTATATTAGAGCTAAACGGGCTACTAAGGCTCTTATAGCAACGCCCTCGCTAAACCTTCTAGCAAGGTGCTATAAAAGCTACTATATAAGATAACTTCTTAACGTAAAAGGTTAACCTTCTAGTAAGGTACTAAAAGTACTACGAACGCTACTATACGAGAGGTAACTCCTTAACTAAAGAGGTCTTTCCTAAGAGGTTCTTATAGCTAGAAGCATAAGAAGCTCTACGAGCAGGGCCTTATACCTCTCCCTCTTCCTTATCCTATACGAAGTCCTAGGCATACCTATAACCCACGATAAATCCTTAACTATATTAGCACTAGACCCTATATATAAAAACGCTAAGCCCGCGCGAGGCACGCCCTTTAATACTAATAATATATAAGAGCTCGCTAGAGAGTTTAGTATTAATATAATTAATAAAACCCGCTCTTTTTTTAACTACTCCGTTATATATAGAGAGTATATTATTAATATAGCCCTTAAGAGGGCTCTTATTAATACCCCTAGAGGGGATACTTATTATTATATTATAGCTAAGTAAGTAGACTTAGTAGTAGAAGCTAGATAGGTTATTATATACCCTATAGAGTAGCCCTTCTTTAAGCAGGTCCTCCGTACTATTAAGATAGAGGTAGCCTAGGCCCCTTAGGGCTTAAATATTAGTAAGTATAGCTTATACTAACTACTTTAATATAGAGAGAGCGTTACTAATAATAGCATAGCTAGCGGATAAAGTAGTAATAGAGGTAGTATTAGTAGCGCGGGTAGTGCGCGAGAGGAAAAGTTAATAGTTTTATAGTCTATTAAATAATTAAAAACCACGTTATTATTGATATAAAGTTAAAGATCGTGAGGCTATCTAGTATAACGGGCACGTATAAGTGCAGCTATAGTTAGGAAAGGTAGTTAGTAACTTAGGAGGTTATTAGGCTATGATCACGTGACCGAAGGCTGTGTATTGTTAGGAGGCGCGGAGTTAGAAGGTCTGTTGCACTTAAGCAGGTAAAATCACTATGTAGTGGCCAGAGGCTACTAACTTATTAATATATTTAAGGACTTTAAATAGAATATGCTAGTAGCTATACTTTAGGTTTAGCTATCCTAGTAGATAATATCCTAATCCTATCTTAAGATATACCTAGTTACCTAGCTTAAAGATAATAAAATAATGTTTTTTATTATACTATTCCTTTATATATAGCTAGGCTACTACGATTAAAACTTTCGCTTCCTCCTAGAAGATTTCGCGGTTTATTTTAGGGTTAGTATTACCTAAGATATTTAACGCGTTATTAGTATTCCTACTATATAGGATTTAGTTAGGTAAATAACTAATAACTTATAAGTAGGCGTTATTAAGGTTATATTAAAGGCTTAGTAGTAATATTACCTAGTTACTATTAATAAGGTTAAGGAAGTAACGAATAGCTAGTTTAACGGTTTAGGTTTTATATTCTAAAATACTATTAGTTTATAGATAATATACTATTAAGAATCTCAATTTAGTATATAATTCGGCCTATAGTGCGGTCTAAAACTTTAATAGGAACTTCTAGTTATAATTAGATATAATAGCTTTTAATATTCCCTAGTTACTATATTAGAGGTTATAAAGTAGGAGGCGTCCCTAGATCTTAGTAGTATATATTAAATAACCTAGGATAAGAAGTATTGCTTTAGAGAACTTATTAGTTATAGTAAGTATTCTATTAAGAAGTAGAAAGTTCTCTATTTTATAGCCTAAATACTATAAAGGTATTTTAGGAAGTCTAATAATAAAGTCTATAGTTATTATATAGAAGGGAATAGCTAGTATTAATATTAGCTATATTACACTAAGTAGTAGTTAACGTTCTCTATTTATAGTTCTATATTATAAGTAGTTAGCTATATAATTATTAACTTATTATTTAAGACGTAGTATATAAAATTATTTATTAATAGCTCTCTATATCCGTTCCTTACTAAAGTAATAGTAGTTATTATAAGCTTCTTTAATAAGAGGCGTTACTAACTCTTTTAAGATATAGAGCCTTTATTTATTAGTATATGGGTTAATATAGTAAAGAAGACTATTATATATAACGAAGTTAAGGTCTATATTATCTACCTTTATATAGAGTATCTTATATACTCTACTCTAGGACTTAGAGTTAGTATAGAATTAGATAAGCCTAGCCTTAAAGTTATTATAAAGAGATACTTCTATTATAAAGTTAATACCTATTAGTATATTATCCTATATCTTATTAAGTTCCCTAATATCTTTAATAAGGATTTCTATTATACATAGGTATAATAACGTATCTACTACGATATTTGATATTCTAGGGATATAATAATATATCAGGGAGAACTAGCTTAGATATTTTAATAATAATATAAGTTATAAGTTAGACCTCGTCTTATCCTCTAACTATAGTAACGTTTATTTAATAATATTATATATTACTAAATAGTTAGTAAGTACTATTATAAGGTCTCGTCTAGATAAACGTAGTATTAGCTAATACTTCTTTATTACCTATACTAAGCAAGTAACTTTAAGTTTAGTAGGCTAATACTTCTATTTAGCTTAATTAAGGGCCTTATTAATATAACTAATTAGATATATATTAGTATACTTAATAGGGTCGCAAGGTTTCTATTTAATATAATTAGCTAGCTAGAAGATTAGCGCGCAGTATCTATATTCCTTTAATAGGTTAAGCTATATAAATAACTACTTATCGGGGTTATAGTAGAATAAGGCGTTATCTATTATTAAAGCGTCCTTAATATTATTAAAGCTAGCTACTTCTTCTAGTATAGATTTAAAACTTATCTTTTAATAAAAGAGCTTTCTTATAGCGCCTTTATCCTTCTCTTAAGCTTAGGCTTAAGTAAGTAATATAGTTTTATATTATTAGAGCGGTTAAATATAATAACTATAGCGTAGTATTATATATTATAAAAAACTAGTTACGCTTATCTAACATTTAAGCTAGTAGAGGTTATAGGGGTATTTAATCTTCTTAATAGCGTTAATATAGTCTTAAGTATTTAATAGTCTAAAGGTGTTAATAGTAAAGCCGAGTAGCTTAATAGAAGGATATCTAATAAACGACTTCTTTACTAAAAGCAAGAGTTTAATATCTATAAAGAGTTTAAGAATCGCATTAAGGTACTTAAGGTAAGTATTAAGGTCCTTCGAGGTAATAATAATATTCTTAATAAACGTATAGGTATATTCCTTATATAGTTATAGGAGTCTATTTATAAGGTATTAAGTATAAGTAGGCGAATTATAGAATCCTATAGGTATTACCTTTAAGTATTCTTATCCCTAGTAGCTAAGTATAGTAGATCGATCTTAATATTCCTTCTTAATAAGAAATTAATAGAAGAAGGATTAAGTATTAATTATAGTAATTTATAGTTTACTACGAAGGCGTTTAATAATATCTTATTATAGAGGTATAGGGTAAGCGTTAGGGATTATAGCTTTATTAAGAGCATATAGGTCTATAACTATATAACCTTTACGCTTACTATCTATAATTCGCTATATAATAAATATATAAGCTCTGAATAATATAGGTCTAGAGTTACCCTATTTTATATAGTTTTAAGTATAGAGCTTATCTAAAGTTTTATTAATAAGTTTCTTATCTTCTTTAGTAATAGAATAAGGTTATTATCTAACGTTTATATTCTACTATCTTTTAATAAGTTCGACCTTAAGGTATTAATCTTCTAGGAGGTTAATTAGTCCTTAGTCCTTCTAAATAGCGGGGTAATATAAAATAACCTCTTTAAGGCGTTAAATAGCTTTAGCGTCTTAGTTATAGATATGTATACCTTCCTTAGTAATAACTACTAGTAAGTTTTAGGCTTAGTTATACCTATCTTACTATTTAGGTTAATATTCCCCTTATAGATATCTCTTCTATTTAGCGTTATATTATTATTTATTACGCTATAATTAGTAAGCGCTTCCTTACTAGTTAGGTTAGAGGTTTCTACTTATTTATTAACTAATAGTTCTAGTAGCTAAGCGAGTATTGCGAGCTTATAATTAGAAAGATTAAAAACGTCGTAATACGTTAGATCTTTATATAATAATATTAAAAAAGCTATTTATAGTTAATCGTAAGTCTTTAGTTTAAGGTACCTATCGGACTTAAAGAGCGCTAGGGTTCTAAGCTTAATACCTCGTTTAATGTTTAATAAGTAAGGAGCGTTATTAATAATAGGAATAAATAGTAAATTACCTATATACGTATATATATACCCTTCGTGCTTTAGGCTAAATAGAAGGGACTCTATTTTACTAATAGTATATTAATTTAAATAGTAGAGCAATCGTATAGCGTAATAGTTATATTTCTTATAGTATATATATTATAAACTTTTAAAGGGACTTTTGAGTAGATTTAAGAGGGAATTCGAATATTATTATAAGATATGATTTAGACGTATAATTCTAAGTTTAGAATATTACGCCTATTAGGTATATTAAAGTCTTACTCTATAAGTAGACCTATATTTTAATATAGGATAAGCTATATACCTATATAGAGCTTAGTAGTTATTATATAGCTATTAGGTTATTATCCTCGTATAAGAATCGTAAAGGTTACCTAGGTAATAGTCTTAAGGCTTCCCACGCCTTAGAGCTTAAATACCTTAGGTTCTCTTAAGAGGGTATAGAACTATTATAGGTAGGCTTCGCTTATAACTAAGCGGTTTATACTAGTATTAATACAGACTATTATTAGTAGTCTATTATAATAGCCCTGGATAATAATCTTAGCGTATATATAGTAGTATAAATATATAACTATATATTACTATAGCTTAATAGGATTAATAAGCGTTATATTAAGCTAAGGGGATAGAAGGGTTTAATAGAAGAAGATACCCTCGAAGTTAGTATATAGCTTAGCGTTATAAAGATAGGTTTTATATAAGTAGATTCTAGGATCCTTAAGGAGCGAATTTTAAAACGAGTTAATATTAAAAATAGGGTACTTATCCTTATATCTAGGGATATAACCTAGAGGGTATTTATAGTAATAAGTAGGTTAAGTAACTAGGTTAATATACTCGGGATCGTCTTCCTATTACTCTTAGTTATCCTCGTTATTAGTACTAATAACTAAGTCTTTTTTATACGAGTCTAAATCCTCGCTAGCCTTAATATACTAGATATAGTTAAAGTCGCCCTTATCTAAGAAAGTATATACTTCCTCTTCCGCTTACTCGCGACTAGTACCCTTAATTATATAGGCTAAAGAGTAACTAGGCGGTTAAGGATACTAAATATATTAACTAGGCTATTTATATTAGTATTTAGGCCTTTATTATTAATTAAACTCAATTCCCTTATAAGTAGAGCTTAATAAGGGTTTAGTAGCTATATTAATAGCTTGCTTTATAGGTCTTAATAGTAATAAGCTAGATATCGTCTCTTTTAGGTTTATATAGTATAGGTAATAAGTAGCTCTAGTATAGCCTACCTTCGAGGTCTCTTTTAGTAATAATTGTATTACTAAGGTTCCTATATAGGTCGTCTTAATAAATAGTTAGACTAATACTCGCTAGGATCCTTTAGTAACTATTTAATACTAGCTAGGGACTATCTTCTATAAGCTTATAATAAACTTATCGTAGTTTATATTACTAGTTAGCTAAGGAATACTAATAACTAGTTCTATATCTATCTTATTATAAGTAATAGTTAATACCTTAGATTCGCTCTCTTTAGTATCCTTATATAGTTAAGTAATCTTAGTTATTTAGTATTAAATATTACGTTAATCGTATATATTATATAGAGTATACCTCTCCTTAGTTAAATATGCTTTAGTAATTTTATATAGTAAATAAAAACGTTTAAGTAATAACTATTTCTAATAGTCTAACCTATAGTTAGGGTTCTTAAGTTCTACCTTCTTATTAAGTATTAGATTAGTATAGTACTAATCCGAGGCATACCTTAGCAAGGTTTAATATAAGTTAAAAATAGCTATAGCTAGGTTCCTGATATCTAACTCGATATAGCTATTAATATTATTAATAAAATAATATATACTTTAGTAGATAGTCCTTAAACTACTATTAAAATATATATCTTTAACTTCGCTATTATATAGAGGTAGATCGAATAACCTAATTATATTAATCTTAAATCGAGGAGTACTACGCCTAGGTTTTATAACTAATATTCTAGCTATTACCCGTACTACCCCTTTTTTATTTATAGAGAGAAGGAATATAAGAAAGTTATAGCTAACTAAGAACTTATTAGGGTTAGATAATAATTTAATAATATCTCTTAGCCTAGCTAGTAGTCGAGGGTATTAATCGCCTTAGCTATTATTATTACTATAGCTAGGGCTACCTCCTCTATTATTTTAGCCCTTAGGGTCGCTATTATTACCTCTATTACTAGGATCTCTAGGTAGTATAAGTAGTAGTAGTAGTAGAGGAGTATCCTCTATATATTTAATATCCTAATTATATCCTTTACCTTTATTAAGGTTTAATAAACTAGCTTCTAGTTCCTAGGCGCCTATCTTACTATATTACTTACCTTAGTTATAGATATTAGGGTAACTCTATAAGTTACTTAGGTTAGGCGCGAGAGGGCTACCTATTCCTTTTCCTTAGGTTAGGAATAAAGCACTTAATATATCTTTACTTTCTTTAAATAATATATAGAAGGTATTTAAGCTTAGTTTTAATATTAATATAGTAGTTATATCCTTTAATATAGGTTTAAGAGGTAGGAGTTATAAACTATTTATAAAACTTTATCTAAACTTATAATATTCCTCTAGAGTTAATAGGAGTTTTAAAAAAGCTTTAGGGATTATTATTATATTAAGTTTAAATATAGGTTTTAGGATATCTAGCTTATTTATAGCTTTAGCTCTTAGGGTTTTATAACCTCCCCTTTCTTTATTCTCTTTAAAAGGGAGCGTTAGGTCTAGAGTCTAGCCCTATTTAGTCTCTATCTTAATATATTAATTATAATAAGGGAGATTAAAGTAATACTACTACCTAATAGTATTAGTAAATAGTTATAAGTTAGTTATCTATACCTATAGGATCTTACCTTAAATATATTAAGTAGTCTTATACGCTTCCTTATATAGTATTAACTTTTATATATATCTATAGTAGTTCGCTAAACGTTATTTAAACTTCTTATAAGTAATAGCTATAATACTCGCCTTTATTACTAACCTAAGAAGGGTATACTTAGTCTAAGTAAGTAGCGCGTAGAACTTATCTAAGTATTACTTAAGTATTACTATAAAGTTTATAATAGTTAAATAGTTAATAAGTTCTAGAAGGTCGGACTTAAGACTTTTTTAAACCTTATAATTAGAAAGTAGCTTATAGGGTATTATTATTAGAGGTTTATTATCTCTTTAGGATATTCCTTAGTTAAGGAAATCTTTAAGGTTTAATATCTCTTAAGAATATCTCCTAATTAAGGGAAATAGTAAAAAGTTAATATCTCTTATTAATATTTCCTAGTTAAGGGAAAGGGGGAGTTTAGAAGCTTTTAATAATATATAATACCTATAGGTATTAACTACTAAGATACTACTTTATATAAACTTAATAGGGTTAGCTATTTATATAGTTAAGTACCTTCTTTAATTACGAGGGATATCCTTAGTTATAAGGGGGTATAGCTATCTATTAAGGTTATACTACTAATTAATATAGTCTACGTAGTAGGCGAAAAATATAGGTAAAAATTCTATAAATTTAGAAGGGTTTTTCCTTAAAGGCGATAAGCCCTTTTATAAGGGTTAATACGTTTAGGTACGTTTAACGCGTTTAACGCGTTAGACGCCCTTGAGCGGAATAACCGCGCTAAGCGCGTTTAGTGTTAATATCTTAGGTTAAATCCTATTATTAATAGGAAAAGGATTAAAAATCTACTAGATTCTACTTATAGTAGATTTTTATCTATTATTAATTCTGAAATAACTAGTAATATTAAAAGCTTAGGAAAATTTTCCTTTGCTTTTAATATATGGACCTCGAAGCCTCAAGATGCCTATTTAGGTATTATTATAAGCTATATTAATAGCGACTTTAAGCTTATATATAAGCTTATAGGTAAGTAATATTATATTATATTATATATTATTATATA
>JAVHLU010000703.1:0-48618 GCA_036785755.1 Colletotrichum ledebouriae | reverse complement strand
CCTTAACTAGTAGAGGGTATAGGTTAAAATACCTATATAGTGTTTCCCGAATTATGCCTGCGAACTGGGTGAATTTGTTGTAGTCTTTTTGCGAAGGGGCTGCGGCGTAATTCCGAGCTCAATACTATTATTAAGTATCATCCCTTAGCTTCTATTAGTAGAAATCTACTATTGGATAGCTAACCGTAATATACTACTTTATCCTTATACTCTTTTATTAGTTATTAATACTAGTTATAAATAACTACGGGCGGTTTTATATATAGAGTCTAGTACTAATATCTTTGAAGATTTATTATAAGTTAGATAAAGAAGAGGGAGAGGTATAAGGCCCTACCTATAGAGCTTCTTATACTTCTAGCTATAAGAACCTCTTAGGAAAGACCTCTTTAGTCAAGGATTTATTTCTTATATAGTAGTATTTATAATACCTCGCTAAAGTTTAGCCTTTTAAGTTAAGGAGTTATCTCTTATATAGTAGCTTTTAGAGCACCTTACTAGAAGGTTTAGTAAGGGTATTAGTATAAGAGCCTTAGTAGCCAGCCTATTTAGCTCTAATATAATTAGCTCTAGTATAGCGCGTATCTGACTTTATATAGTAATATTTAGAGGGTTTATTTCTAAGTAGTAATATATAGGGTTCTTATATTATTTTCTCAACTAGTAGAGGGTATAAGTTAAAATAATGGTATAATATCTCCTAACTTATATCTATAAACTAGGTGAGTTTATTGTAGTCTTTTTATAAAGTAGCTATAGCGTAACTATAAACTTAATAGATAACTACTATTTATATATAATATTATTATTTAGTTATTTAAAACGAAAGGTTTCCCTCTATTTATATCGTTTATACTACCCCTACTATTAATAATATTAATACCTTTATTCTATACTTTATAGTTATCTATACTAGTTATAGATAACTACTATTTATATAAGATGTTATTATTAGTTATATAAAACGAAAGGTTTCCCCCTATCTATATCGTCTATATAGCCTCTAGCTACTATATAGCAATCTTACCTACTTAAGTATAGTAGACCTTCTAACTCTATACCTTCTAATAATATATATATATCCTTTAGTTATATAATCTTACTAACTACCTCTCCTAAGTATAACTATACTTATATATACGTTTAGCCTTATAATCTTTAACTTTATACTTTATTAATAACCTAGTTTTTAATTATTTAATAAACTACTGAACTATTATCTTATCCTCTTATATACTACCTGCACTACTATTAAATATTACCTCTATTACTACTTCGTCTACTAGCTATATTATTATTATTAGTAACGCTCTGTCTACTTATTATAAGCTATACTTACTAACCCCTAATTAGCTCCTTCTACTTTAGTAATATAGAGGACCTACTTAAAGAAGGGCTACTCTATAGGGTATACTTTAACCTACTTAACTTCTTCTTTTAAGTTTACTTACTTATGTATAATATATATATATATAAGTTTCCCTATAGGGGTAGTAAGGGGAGCCCTCTCAAGGGCTATATATTATTATAGGCTACGCCTAGGTTAGGCCTGCCTAGGCTTCTGCCTAGGTTTACCGCCTTAAGGGAGCTACCTAGGGCCTACCTAGTAGTTCCTTATAAACTAGCGAAATCTCTACTAGAGAGGAAAACTTCCCCTTTTCCTCTTTAGTTTAAATAAATAGTCTTATAATAACCTTTTATTAAAAAACTTAGGTCTAACTCCTTATATATTTAAGCTTATTATAATAATAATAATAATCATAATAGGTTAAGTATTACTCCCTATTAGTTAGTAAGATAATTAATAATAATATAGCTAAAACTTAAGATAAGCTATTATAAGCTAATTTAATAATAGTACTAAAGTCCGTCTAGTAATAAATATGGGAGGTTAAGCAGGAGAATAGCTAATATATAGCTATATAGAACCCTATAAGTACTATTAGTAAAGCACTAGTACTACTATACCTAGTAGTATAATATACTAGAAGCTATTACCCCTACCCCTAAAGTTTTTAAGTAAGTAGAGAGAACATACCTCCTAAATATAATAAATAAGGTATAAGATTACTATTAATACGGTATTCTACCCTATCAATATAGAGGTATAATACCTTATTAACTCCTACCTAGATATTACTTTCTGATAAATAGTTTTTATTTTTTAGAGAGCTAGGGGTAATACTAGAAAGTATAACCTAAAGGACTTTATAACTTACTTTAGTTAAACCAAAACCTCTAGTAAAAAGAGAATAAGTCCCTAGCGACTTTCCTACTAAGGTTAAATAAATACTAGCTAATGTAAATAGTACGAACTAGCTAAGCTAGGTCTAGATCTCTCTCTTAGAAGCCTCCCTTACTCCTAAACTAAACAATTAATAAATTACTATTAACTTACTTACTAATTATGATAAAGAGCTCTTAAATATTTAAAATATTATATAGAAAGTAGAGCGCTGGAAAGCTCTTAATAACTACTTATTAACCTACTAGACACCTACTACTAAAGATATCAAAGGGGATATATATATAACTAGGGTAATATATATCTCTTAAGTAAAGGAAGGAAGATATTATAGCTATTAAAACTCTAGATCCTCCTTAAGTATTTCTCTAATATAATACTAGTAGCTATAAAAGGATATAAAAGACTCCTATACTTATTGTACCTATAGAGTTAAAAGGTATATTACTTAATACTACTCTTATAAAGAGGACTAACTACGTAGAGTTATAAAAGTAAAAACCCTAAAAGAAGAACTAATAAGCTAGGAGGATAAGCATAATTACTAGGTAGCTATAAACTCTATAAAAGAAGATAAAGAGTTAAAAGGGAATTAACTTTAGAGTAAAATTAGGCCCTAAAACTTACTAAGGAGGAGATATTAAATTAAAAGTAATATAAATAGGAATACCTAGCTAATAATAAGCTTATTATTATTTAAATTAGAGTTAGTAAAAGATATCTAGCTTATACCCTAATAAATACTAGGAGTAATACTTCTTTAATAATTAACCTTTCTCTAGTTTAATACCTTTACTTTCTATATATTAAAAAAAGATACTAATTTATAAAAAGATATATACTTGGTAGACTATTACTAAGTAACGCCTTAGGTATAATAGTATTTAACTTAGAAATAAGTAGCTATACTTAGTATATCTTTATATATATAATTAATAATATAGACCCTAATATTCTCTTAGGATATCTCTAGATAGAGTAGAACTAAGTTATTTATGATATAATAGCTTATTAAGTATACTGTAAGAGGGGCTATATTATGTTATATTTAAAACACTAAGAAGAAATACCCCTTATAAAAGAAATAAAGGCTATTAAGGTCCTTAATATACTCTTATTCCCTATTATTTATTAATACTTAGTAAGAAGATAAAGTAAGTACTAGGAGGGTATTATAGAGGTATTAGTATAAGCTATTAGTGTATTAGATATTAAGAAAGCTCTAAACCTAAGACTAAAAGAAGACTAATAATACTAATTACTAAGCAAGGTATTAAGAGATTTTACTAATTTATTTAATTTGAATAAAGCTTACTTATTACTCCTTAGGTAGCTAGAGGTAGACTACTAAATTAACCTTATCTTAAGACTAAATAGAAGAGAACTACTACTTCCCTAAGGCCCCCTTTATAATATATTAAGAGAAGAGTTACTAATACTAAAAAAGACCCTATAAAACCTCCTAGATAAAAGGTTTATTAGGGCTCTTATTCGCAAGAGTATTAATAATCTTTATAAGGAAGCTAGGTAGGGGTATTTACTTTTATCTTAACTATAAACCTCTTTATATAATTACTAAGAAGGACTAATACCTCCTCTTATTAATCTCTTAGATATTATATTAATTAGTATAGCTAAGTAATATATTAAATTAGATATAATAATAGCTTTCTATAAGTTAAGAATAATAGAAAGGTACTAGGAGAGAATTATATTCTAAACCTATTATAAGCTATTCAAGTAAGTAGGTTACTTATTTACCCTAATTAGTATCCCTACTAGTTTCTAGAGGTATATTAATAACACCCTATAGGACTTTCTTAATAACTTTATTACTACTTATATAGATAATATATTAATTTACTCTAATAGAATAAAAGAGAACTATAAGAGGAAGGTCTAGGAGGGCCTCTGGAGGCTATTAGATATAGGGCTTAACCTGAGCCCTATAAAATATAAGTTCTTAGTTAAATAGGTTAAATATATAGGGTTTATTATAACTATAAGAGAAAGCCTCTCTTATAACCCTAAGAAGCTAAAAGTAATTACTAAGTAGCTACTACTTATTTTACTTAGAGGGGTTTAGAGCTTCTTAAGGTTTATAAACTACTATAATATATTTATACTAAGATATAGAGGTATTATTAAATTACTTATACTATATATTAAAAAGGATATAATTTTCTAGTAGGGAGATAACTAGGAAAAGGTTTTCTCTTAGCTTAAATAGCTCTTTAGTATCTAGTTAGTATTTCTACTAATTTAATCTAGAAAATAAAATACTTATTAAAACTAACTATTTAAAATTTATACTTAGAGGAGTACTCTGCTAAACTAACCTAGAGGGTGCCTAGCGCCTTATAGTATTCTACTTATAAAAGCTCTTATTTAGAAAATATATCTATTTAATTTATAATAAGAAGCTTCTAGTAGTTCTATCTTATTTATATATATAGAAAGTAGAGCTATATAATATAGCCTTATTTGAAGTATTAACTAACTAATAGGGGCTTAAGTATTTTATAAAGAAGTAGCGCCTTAGAGAGCGCTAGAGCTAGTAAGTAGAGGAGTTATCCTAATTTAACTTCTATATTAGATACTACTCTAATAGGAAATTTAATAGCCTCTAATACCCTCTCTTAATAAGAACAAAATATACCTTAAGGGTAGAATAGTATATAGAAATAAGATAAAGTCTTATAGCTAATACTAAACTATACTTACCCTTATAAAAGCCCTATAGCTAGCCTCTTAATAAAGAGAAGCTAAAAGAGTTATATCTATAGATATCCTAGATATTATATTTTTTGTTAATAACTTTAAGTTATAAGTATTATAATTAGAGACTATAAAAGGGGATATAATTTATAAAGTAATATATTATATAGTTACTTAGTAGCTATAGAGCTTCCTACTAGATACAAAAGCTAAGGTTAAAATTAATAAGTATAATATTAATAGTGAAGAGAGGCTAATATTTAGATAGAGGCTATAGGTACCTAGTAGGGAGGATAATAATAACCTATTAGAAGAGCTTTATATAAAGATTATTTAGTAGAGCTATAACTTAAGTATAATTCCTTACCTAGGCTAAAATTATATATTAGAAATAACAAGCTAGTAGTTCTACTAGCTGGAATAATTATAGATAATATAGAGGTTTATACGGAACTATAATATTTATAGTGGGATATATATCTAGAAGTAAGCTAAAAGAAGGTTTCTAAAGCCCCTATTAATACCTAGCTAATTATATTTAGACCTCTTAGTTTCTATTTAGTATTATTAGTAATTATAGGTCTAGTTAAGTAAGCTACTTCTAGATTAAGTTCTACTACCTTATTATGATAAATAAGCTATTAAGTATAATATACTACCTATAGACTAATAGTAGTATTAAGAAGTAGAATTAGGAGATATAGGCTATCCTATAGGTATCTATAGCCTAGGTATAGAATAACTAGGAGTAATTATTACTAGCTATTTAGCTAGCTCTTTAAAAAATGGTTAATAGTATAACTATACTCTCGCTATTCTTCCTAAAATATAAATACTATATTAAATCTATTATTAATTATTACTATTAGAATCTCCTAATAATTTAATATCCTTAGAATAGGTTTATATATTATAACTAATCTTACTATATATATTATAATATCTCTAGGCTAGCTAGGCTCTCTTTAATAAACCCCTCTCCTTATCCTCTTAAGATATTAGATATTTTTTTTTTAATAAACCCTTAGAATCCTTTATATTAAGTATTCCTCTAAGCTAGACTTATATCTTTTTAACCCTCTAGTATTTTATAAGTACTATATTTATATCCTTAAATATATAAAGCTAATTAGTTAAAAGAATAAGTAAATATATTATTACTTATATACCTTTTAATAATTACTTAACTATAGTAATAATTAGTATTAATAAGCTTTTTTTAATAAATAGAGATCTAACCTTTAATGAAATGAAACTATAAGATAGTTTATTATAAGTTAAAGGGTATTTATAAGTACTAAGGTAATAGTATTAAAAGGTTAGCTATGAGAGGTTTAGGTATTTATAAATATATATTAAGCTTTAAGATAATATAATCTAAATTCTATAATATAATTCTAGCGCCTAGGAATATAGAATTAATATTTTTCTTGTTAAAAACCTTATTATAGGCTTAGTAGAAAGTAATAAAGAACTCAGACTTAGTAATATAGTTTATAGAGGCCTAGATAAAGAGGTTAAATTTATTACTATTTATATATTTTAGAGGTAAATAAAGGGTAATATCTAATAGCTAGAGTAAATATAATAAATATATAGGTATACTAACTATTATATTATTATTCTACTTATAGTAATTATTAAATTTAGCTAATAAATAGCTCTTATAGCTATTAATAATAAGTATCTAGTAGATACCCTTAGTTTAGGTCTTAGTATATTTATTAAACTATTTAATCTAATTAAGACCTATTTAATTATCTATCTATCTATTAGTAGTAGGCTTAATAACCTAGTTACTTAGAAACCCTAATTCTATAGTCTAACTAGTAAGGTAATATATACCTTTAATAATTATAAATAGAGGGATAGCCTCTGGCCACTGCATAGTGATTTTACCTACTTAAGTGTAACAGACCTTCTAACTCCGCGCCTCCTAATAATACACAGCCTTTAGTCATGTGATCCTCTCCTAACTATAGCTATACTTATACGTACCCTACTAGATAGCCTCACGATCTTTAACTTTATATTAATAATAACGTAGTTTTTAATTATTTAATAGACTATAAAACTATTAACTTTTCCTCTCGCGCACTACCTATGCTCTATGCTACTAATACCGCCTCTATTACCGCTTCGTCCGCTAGAAGTCGTTACTATCTTTATCGCTATGCTATTATTAGCAACGCTCTCTCTATATTAAAGCAGTCGGCATAAGCTATACTTACTAACGTTTAAGCCCTAAGGGGCCTAGGCCGCCTCTGCCTTAATAGTACGGAGGACCTTCTTAAAGAAGGGCTACTCTATAGGGTATATAACGATCCGCTTAGCTTCTACTACTAAGTTAGCTTGCTTAATTATAATATTATTACGCCTCATAAGGTCCCCTAGGGTATTAAGGAGAGCCCTTATAAGGGCTATGCTAATAATATACTTACTATATATAATAGAGTAGTTAATAAAGGAGCGGGTTTTATTAATCGTATTAATACTAAACTCTCTAGCGAGCTCTTTTATATTATTAGTATTAAAGGGCGTGCCTTGCGCGAGCTTAGCGTTTTTATATATAGGGTCTAGTGCTAGTATCTTTAAGGATTTATTATAGGTTAGATAAAGAAGAGGGAGAGGCGTAAGGCCCTGCTCGTAGAGCTTCTTATACTTCTAGCTATAAGAACCTCTTAGGAAAGACCTCTTTAATTAAGGAGTTATCTCTCGTGTAGTAGCGTTTACCTTACTAAAAGGTCGACCTTTTAGGTTAAGGAGTCATCTTATATAATAGCTTTCACTATGCTAGAAGGTTTAGCGAGGGCGTTACTACGAGAGCCTTAGTAGCCCGTTTAGCTCTAATATAATTAGCCCCGGTATAGCACGCATCCGACTTTATATAGTAATATTCAGAGGGTTTACTTACGAGTAATAGGAATATATAAGGTTCTTATATTATTTTCCTTAACTAGTAGAGGGTATAGGTTAAAATACCTATATAGTATTTCCTAAATTATACTTGCGAACTAGGTAAATTTATTATAGTCTTTTTGCGAAGGAGCTGCGGCGTAATTCTAAAATCAATAAATAGAGGGATATACTACCCGCTCGAATTAATATATTTAATAACTATAGCCTATTTATAGTTACTAAGCTAAATAGATTTTACCTTGCTATATTAATTAGTATATATTACTACTATTAATTAGTATATATTACTACTATTAATATAGTAATTATACCTATTATAAAGCTAGTTTTGTTAAAATTATAAAGGTTCTTCTCTTAGATTCTATATTTAATTATTATATTATATAATAATATAAACTACTTTAAAATAACCTCTAGATCCTCTTAAAGAGCCTTTTAATAATTATATAGATAATTAAACTTAGTTTTTCGAGTAGGGTATAAGTCTATAAATTACCTAGCTTATTACTTATTAATAGGCTTATTATTATATACCTATAATAGGAGATTAGCTATATCTTCTATACTAGCGAGGCGTAAAGGAAATCCTCTAGTATCTTATTTAATAATATATTAGAGAAGTATTTTCTCCTTAATTAGATTAAATTTATATTATTAAGGTTAGATAGGTTTATATTAAGGTTAGTTATTTATTCTATTATATAAAGAGCTTTCAGAGATATTATAGTTCTTTACTATATACTATATACTTAGCTTTTAGCTTATAGTATATATTAATTAGATCGCCTTAATAGTAAGAAGGCTTTTATCTTCTTATAAGCAAATTAGTATTATAGTTATAGAGTAATTATGCGTTAAATATATAAGTAGTTAATAACTAAGCGGGTCTAGGAAAATGTGCGCGGCTAACTAATATGCCTAGCTAACTAATAAACCACGTTACCTTTAGAAGAGTATTAAGTAGGTAATAAGATTTAGCTTTGAATAGCTAACTACTAGAGCCCTAGGCTTGATAAGAAGCTATTATAGTTATACTATAAGTATACTCTAATAGGAGTCTTAAGCCTAAATATTATCAAATTGGATATACTTAGTAATATCTATTCTAAGTTCTATATTAACCTCCTCTAATAAGGATAAACTTATTAGTACTATTAATTATAGCTAATATTAATAAGTTTAAGTAGTATATCGAGGAGATATATATAATATAATAAAGGTACTTAGCTAAAGGTAGAGGTATAAGGTCCTAGTTAAGTAGGAAGGGTATATAGAGCCTACTTAGGAGCCTATAGAAGCTATAATAGATATTAGTACAGTAGATAAGTATAAGGCTTTATATAGAGTAATTATAAATAATAATAATAACCTAGTATATACCTAGGGAGGATAGTATTATAAGCTATACTATTAGAATATCTAGTATTATTAAAAATTTTACTATAGGATTAGGTTCTAAATACTAGTATTTAGAGCTAATATATTACTATTATCTAGGCCTCTGGCTACTATATAGTGATTTTACCTGCTTAAGTGCAACAGAGCTTCTAACTCCGTGCCTCCTGATAATATATAGCTGGAAAGACCTCTTTAGTTAAGGAGTTACCTCTCGTATAGTGGCGTTCGCAGCACCTTGCTAGAAGGTCGACCTTTTGGGTTAAGGAGTTATCTCATATGGTAGCTTTCGCAGTACCTTGCTAGAAGGTTTAGTAAGGGCGTTGCTACGAGAGCCTTAGTAGCCTGTTCGGCTCTGATATAATTAGCCCTAGTATAGCGCATATCTAACTTTATAATATTTAGAGGGTTTGCTTACGAGTAGTAGGAATATATAGGGTTCCTATATTATTTTCCTTAACTAGTAGAGGGTATAGGTTAAAATACCTATATAGTATTTCCCGAATTATACTTATAAACTAGGTGAATTTGTTATAGTCTTTTTGCGAAGGGGCTGCGGCGTAATTCCGAACTTAATTACTATTATCTAATTTATTGACCTCTTTAATATAAAAACTTAGAGGCTTAATAGTAGTTATGCTACTATTATTATTATTACTATTATTATCTATAGCTAACTTATCTATAGAGTTATTATTACTACTAGCTATAGTAGTATTATTAATTAGGCTATTAGATATATTATCTATATTTATAGTAACTTTATTATTACGATTAATAATAGTATTTCTTATTCTTATTCTTATTATTTATAGTCATTATTCTATAGGCGAAGTTATTTTTAATAATAAGTAAATCTCTAGTCTATAGTAGGTTTTTAATTTCTAGACTAAGAACCCTATATTAAGCAGAGTTAATACTAAAACCTATTAGTATACCTTTAATGCTCCTAGGGAATAGTTTAGAAATATTAGTTTTATTCTTATAACATACTAAGGATCTAAAAACCCTTAATATATAATATATTAGGATTAGTTT
Source organism: Colletotrichum ledebouriae (assembly GCA_036785755.1). Taxonomy (NCBI): domain Eukaryota; kingdom Fungi; phylum Ascomycota; class Sordariomycetes; order Glomerellales; family Glomerellaceae; genus Colletotrichum; species Colletotrichum ledebouriae. The sequence goes on along the minus strand of JAVHLU010000703.1, from coordinate 38,303 downwards.
TATATTTAGTTTTAGGGTTAACGTTTTATAGCCTATAGAACTACTAGGTATTCTACTATATAAGTATATAGCTATATATATAGTATTATCCCAAAAGTCTAGAGGTAAATAACTATTATATAATAACACCCTTACTTTATTTAATAAAGTTCTATTTATATATTTAGTAAGTCCTCTAGCTACTATATAGTGATTTTATCTACTTAAGTGCAATAGACCTTCTAACTCCGCGCCTCCTAACAATATATAGCCTTCAGTCACGTGATCCTCTCCTAACTATAGCTATACTTATATATACCCTACTAAATAGCCTTATGATATTTAACTTTATATTAACAATAATATAGGTTTTAATTATTTAAACTACGAAACTATCGACTTATCCTCTTATTAACTACCCGCGCTACTAATACTACCTCTAAAACCGCTTTATCTAGTAGCTATACTATTATTAGTAACGCTCTCTCTATTTAGTAGTATATGCTATACTTACTAATATTTCCCTAAGGGGCCTAGGCTACCTCTACCTTAGTAGTACGGAGGACCTACTTAAAGGAGGGCTACTCTATAGGGTATATAATAACCCGCTTAGCTTCTACTACTAAGTCTACTTACTTAGCTATAGTATTATTATACGTTATAGGGTCCCTTATAAGGGTATTGATAAGAGCCCTCTTAAGGGCTAAACTAATAATCTACTCTTTATATATAATAGAGTAGTTAATAAAGGAGCAAGCTTTATTAATTATATTAATACTAAACTCTCTAGCGATCTCTTTTATGTTTTTTTATATAGAAGGGTATACCTCGTGCAGGCTTAGCGTTTTTATATATAAAGGGTTTATTATAAGTTAGATAAAGAAGAGGGAGAGGTATAAGGCCCTACTTATAGAGCTTCTTATACTTCTAGCTATAAGAACCTCTTAGGAAAGATCTCTTTAGTTAAGGAGTTATCTCTTATATAGTAGCGTTTATAATACCTTACTAGAAGGTTAACTTTTTAAATTAAAGAGTTATCTTATATACTAGCTTTTATAGCACCTTATTAGAAGATTTAGTAAGGGCGTTATTATAAGAGCCTTAGTAGCCTATTTAGCTTTAATCTAATTAGCCCTAGTATATATAGTATGCGTCTAACTTTATATAAAGGTTTACTTCTAAGTAGGAATATATAAGGTTCGAATATTATTTTCCTTAATTAGTAGAGGGTATAGGTTAAAATACTTATATAGTATTTCCTAAATATACCTACGAACTAGGCAAATTTATTATAATCTTTTTATAAAGGGGCTATAGTATAACTCTAAACCTAATATCTATATCTTTATATAGTTTATATTCTTATACTTAATATACCTCTTGATCTTATTTAAGCTGTATTTACTAAGAGAGATAATAGTAAATAAGTAATAAACTTTTCCTTTATACATAGATATTAAGCTCTCCATTTTATATAGAAGTAAAGGTCTTAATAGTAAATATTAGAAAATAAGCTATAAGCTAAACTAAAAGTAGCTACTTACTTATAGTCTATACCCTTATAAATAGATAACCCTTAAATACGATATTACCATCTAAATATATATAGATATTATACCTATATTATTTTATATAGGAAAAGTACTATAAAATATATATTTATATAATATATATACCCTCCTATTTTATTTAATATAAGGATATAAGGCAGGGGAATTTAGTTATATTATAAGGCTAAAATAAGGGGCTAGGTATTCTACTGCTTCCTACTGCCTACGTAGCTACCCTCCTACTACGTACCTACTGTCTTACTACGCGCCCGCCCTCTTGTTACGCGCCTCGCTTATAATAGTTTTATAGAACCTTTTTAGTTAATTATAGGTAGAAGAATTTGGCGGATTTCTTATTATATTTAAATTTAATTTTAAAGTAATATAATAAGTATAATTAAAAATTATAGCTATATTTTAAAATATATAGTTTTCCCTTAAAATATATATAGGTAGGCCACCCGAGTCTAATATATTTATAGGAGTACGGACTATAAATAATATTCTACTTATTAGTAGTTTTGAAGTAGTCCTTAATTATAAGGGCCTTAGAGGTATTTAAGGTCTTTTAGTAGCATATTAACTATAGTATCTAATATTTTAATATATAGAGCTAGGAAATCGAGATATACTTTAGATTATAATAATATTAGCTATATATATAGAGAATTTCTAGGAGCTTTTACTTAATATAGTATTAGAATATACTAACTTATTTATATTTAATTAGAGATTTTAATTACTATTACCTTTTATTATATTTTAAAATTTATTTAGCTTCTACTCCTTTATATATATCCCGCTGGTATTAAAGCTCTATATACTAAAAGAGATAATAAATGATAGGAGGTAAGTATAATATAGGCTATACTTACTAATAAGTAGCCTTTTGCTTTTATAGCTTATACTACTTAAAATCTATAGGTATCTTATTAAGAAGATAAATAAGGAGGTCCTTTATAGCTTAAAAGTAATCCTTAATAATAAGGGCTTTATATTAGACTTTAAGGTTTTATTTACTAAGTCTAGTTATAACTAACTTTATTTCTTAATTAGGGTATAAATATAGAAATAAGTACTTGTTATTTACTTAAAGAAATATATCTTCTTATTTATATTTATAATAGGGATAACTACTAAATAAGTAAATAGTATAGTAGTCTCTTCTTAATATATACTCTTTTATATACCTCCTGCTCTTATTATAGCTATATATATTAAGAGAGATAATAAGAAATAGGAGGTAAGTATACTATAGGCTATATTAATAAATAGCTTTCTATGTTTATAGCTTATATACTACTTAAAATCTATAGGTACTTTAAAAAGAGGATAAATAAGGAGGCTCTTTATAGTCCTTAATAATAAGGGCCTCGCGCTAGATATTAAGGTTTATCTACTTCCTACTAGCTATTAGCTAGAGCCCTATTATATATATAGCGGCCCCTAATAAGAGCTAGTAGATAGAAAAAAGCGGTTTAGACCTATATTTATTTAGACTTAGGACTAATTACTTTAGTTCTCTAAAAGCTTAATTAGATTTAAGCTTTTAAAGTATAGGGGTTAATAGTAATAAGAGAGAGCTTTTTTCTTAGGTAGGCCTAGCTTCCTAAAAGGTAAAAATTAACCTTCATATCGGAAGGTATATTACTAGCTTATAGGGTTTACTACTAATAACCTTATTATTTAATTTCTAATAACCTTATATTACGAATAGAATCTTTCTATATTGATCCTACTTATTTATAATATTAGTATCTTGGGTTTATTAAGATCTTAGTTTTAAACCTAACCTTATTATTTATTTAATAATAATAACCCTAGTTTTGACTTTATAGATCTATCCTCTCTGAGTATAAATAAGGCTTGTAACGCTAAACCTTAAATTATAACCTTTTTCTAATTCTATAGCTATAGGGATTACTTAATTAAGTATTTTATTACTTTTATTATCCTAAACAGATTAGATTATTTTAGTGACTTTAAGGTATTATTAATTAATATAGCTTATATAAATTAGATATAAGATTAATAAAGTCCTATATCATATACTTATCTTATATACGCTCTCTATATATATTTAATATTTATATAAGTACTTTATGTAACTAGTGGTAAGTATTTCAAATTATACTATTAGAACATCTTGTATTATTAAAACCCTTACTTTAGACTATTACTATTACTATTTTGATTAGTAATTATAGAACTTAGTATATTAGTTAGGGGATCTACTTTAATAGCTATATTAAAGTCCTCTTTATAACTAGATATATTCTTATAGTTATTATTATTCTTAATATTACTATCCATATCCGAACTATATTTAGATATTTAGGCTTAGGTATTAGAGTCCCTAATAATAAGTGCTTTATAAAGTATATTATTATTCGCTTTTTAATTAGGGTCTTTAGATAAATCTTAGTTTTTAGATACTAAAACTAGGTTTAGATAAAAATACTTATTAGTATTATTATAGGTATTATTTTTAGAACTTTTATACTGTAGTAATTCTTTAGGCCTTTTCTAATTATTTTTATTTAGTTTATAAGTCTTATTATGATTAGTCTTATTCTTATAGTTAGACCCTTTATAAGACCGAGTAAGTAGCCTCTAGCTACTATATAGTAATTTTACTTACTTTAGTATAATAGACCTTCTAACTCCGCGCCTCCTGTTAATATATATAGCCTTCGGTTATATAATTATAACTCTCCTAACTATAGCTGTACTTATATATTCCCTTCTAGATAGCCTTGTAATCCAATACCTTTATAGTAGCTATATTATTATTAGTAACGCTCTCTATATTATAGTTATTATAAGCTATACTTATTAAAATTCCACTAAAGGGTTACTTTTACCTTAGTATTATAGAGGGCTTATTTAAAGAAGCTCTATTCTATAGGGTATATAATAACCTACTTAGCTTCTACTACTAAGTCTACTTATTTGGCTATAATAGAATAGTATATTATAAGGTCCCTTATAGGGGTATTAAGGAGGTCCCTCTTTAGGGCTATATTAATAATATACTCTCTATATATAATAGAGTGACTAATATAGGAGTAGGCTTTATTAATTATATTAATATTAAACTCTCTAGGAATCTCTTATATATTCTTAGTATTATATAATATTCTTATATATAAGGTTCAATACTAATAACTTTAAGTATTTATTATAAGTCATAGAAATAAAAAAGAGGGAGAGGTATAAAGCCTTGCTTATAATAATAGAGCTTCTTATACTTCTAGCTATAAGAACCTATTAGAAAAGACCTGTTCAATTTAGGATTTATTCTCTATATAGTAATAATAATCTTATTAGAAGATTAACCCTCGAGGTTAAGGAGTTATTTTATATAGTAGCTTTTATAATGTCTTATTAGAAAGTTTAATAGGGGTATTGTTTTGAGAGCTTTAGTAGCCCATTTAGCTCTAATATAATTAGCCCTAGTATAGCATATATCTAGCTTTGTATAGTAATATTAAGAGGGTTTATTTATAAGTAGGCATACATAGGGTTCTTATATTATTTTCCTCCATTAGTAGAGGGTATAAGTTAACATACCTACTTAATATTTCCTAAATTATACCTATAAACTAGATGAATTTATTATAGTCTTTTTGCGAGGGGGCTATAGTATAACTATAAGCTTAAGACTTAGTAAGTAATAGTCATTCTTCTTCTTAAGAGTAAATCCATATAGATATACTTATAATACTACTTATTAGGGTAGTTATAGTATATGAACTAGATTTATTTCTAAGGCATTAAATTATATTAGATATAAACCCTTTATATATATTATTATATAAGCTCTTTAAAATATAGGATGATTCGTTAGGTATATCTAACTTATAGGCGTATTGCTTATTAGATATTTCTTTAACTTTACTAAGGTATTCTTCTATGTTATTACTACAATTAGATAATTTATTATTTAGGAAGTCCTAGAATAGTACATTATTGAATATAAGTCCTTTGGGGTTATAAGTCTCTTTTAACTTTAATATATCCTATACTATTGTAGTCGACTTAGCGTATTAGATGATAAGGGGCCTATCTTCTATATATTATAATATAAGACTAAAAGCTTTCTTACATTTATGAATAGTAGGATTAGGTATATCCTCTATATCAGAATCTATATTAGCACTATTATCAGTAAGATTAAAAGGATCTTTAATAATAGCATAGATTAATTCCTTAGTAATTATATAAGCCTTAATTCTAACTACCTAATTAGTATAATTAATACTACTTTTAAGCTTAAAAATAGTACGAGACTTATTATTAGAGGGATCTATTAATATAATAATAGTTATTTAACTAAAGAGAATTAATTTATCTATATAATAATATATATATACGGTTATAATATAATAGTTTTAGAGCTTATAGTTTTATAAATATAGGTAGGAGCTTTTAGAGACTAGTAGATACTCTAACTCCCTATGTATATAATCTATTAAAGTTAACCTTTAATGATAACTATGACTTTTAATAATAATTCCTCTTATAACTAGTAAGAACTCTTTATAATAGTAACTACTCTTCTAATAATTATAGCTTAGCTATTAAAATATTAGGTAGCTTTTAAGTCTTATTAAGACTGTTAACTATATATATATATATATATATATATATATATATTACTATTATAATATAGTTTATAGTACCTATAGCCTCGCGGGGCTATAGTAGCTTCTGCTATAATATAGGATTATATAAGTATATACTATAACCTATTTTACTACACCTTTAAGTATAATACTCTATAGCCAAAATAATTTCTCCTTATAACTCGCCTTTACTCCTATTTATAGCTTATAACATTATAAGCCTAGCTTTGTAGCTTATAAATACCCCTCTAAACTCTTTAAGCGTAGAGAAAAGTAAGTAGTCTTCTTATATACCTTTCTACCTTCTCTTAACTACCTTATTATATATACTATAAAAATAATAGCTTATATAGTATTAACTTTCTCTCTTAAAGTGAAGCTTTAAAGCCTTATTAATTAGCCTTATTAATTTCTTAACTTATGCTCTCTACTAGTTAAGGAAAATAATATAATAACCCTATATATTCCTACTTATAAGTAAACCCTTATATAAAGTTAGATACGCGCTATAATAGGGCTAACTATATTATAGCTAAATAGGCTACTAAGACTCTTATAGTAAAGCTACTAGATAAGTTAACTCCTTAATCTAAAAGGTTAACCTTCTAGCGAGGTATTAGAAATACTACTATATAAGAGATAACTTCTTAACTAAATAGGTCTTTCCTAAGAGGTTCTTATATCTAGAAGTATAAGAAGCTCTATAAGTAGGGCTTTATACCTCTCCCTCTTAGTTATCCCTATTACCTAGTAAATCCTTAATTATATTAATACTAGACCCTATGTATAACTATACTAAGCCTATATAGGATAGCCTCTTTAATATAAATAATACGTAAGGGATTACTAGAGAATTTAAGATTAATATAATTAATAAAACCTACTCTTTTACTAACTACTCTATTATACATAGATAATATATTATTAGTATAGCCCTTTAGAGGGCTCTCTCTAATACCCCTATAGGGAAATCTAAGCGTTATTATCGCATTTAGAAGAAGGTAAACTCAATAGAGGAAGTTTACTAGGTTCTTATATACTCTATAGAGTAGCCCTTCTTTAAATAGTTCCTCTATACTACGAAGGTAGAGGCAGCCTATTAGGGGAATATTAGTAAGTATAGCTTATACTAAATAGAGAGAGGGTTGCTAATAATAGTATAACTAGTAGATAGAGCGGTAATAGAGGTAGTAATTAATAGTATTGCGGGCAGTACGTAAGAGAATATATTAATATTTAGTAGTTTAGATAATTAAAAACTATATTATTATTAAAATATAAAGTTAAAGATTATAAGACTATCTAGTAAGGTATATATAGGTATAGCTATAGTTAGGAGAAGTAGTTAGTTACTTAGGAGGTTATTAGGGATTATATAACTAAAGGGTATATTGAGTTCGGAATTACGCCGCAGCCCCTTCGCAAAAAGACTATAACAAATTCACCTAGTTTATAGGTATAATTCGGGAAATACTATATAGGTATTTTAACCTATACCCTCTACTAGTTAAGGAAATAATATAGGAACCCTATATATTCCTATTACTCGTAAGTAAACCCTCTAAATATTATAAAGTCGGACGCGCGCCGCACCGGGGCTAATTATATTAGAGCTAAACAGGCTACTAAGGCTCTCGTGGCCTAGAAAAGCTACTATATGAGGTAACTCCTTAACCCAAAAGGTCGACCTTCTAGTAAGGTGCTAAAGGTGCTACGAAAGCTACTATATAAGATAACTCCTTAACCTAAAAGGTTAACCTTCTAGTAAGGTAAATACTACTATATAAGAGGTAACTCCTTAACTAAAGAGGTCTTTCCTAAGAGGTTCTTATAGCTAGAAATATAAGAAGCTCTACTACTATAAGCAGGGCCTTATACCTCTCCCTCTTCCTTATTCTTATCTAACCTATAATAAATCCTTAATTATATTAATCCTAAACCCTATATATAAAAACGCTAAGCCTGCGCGAGGCATGCCCTTTAATACTAATAATACGCAAGAGCTTACTAGAGAGTTTAGTATTAATATAATTAATAAAACCCGATCCTTCTTTAATTACTCTATTATATATAGAGAGCGTATTATTAGTATAGCCCTTAAGAGGGCTCTTATTAATACCCCTAGAGGGGATACTCGCTATTATATTATAACTAAATAAGTAGACTTAGTAGTAGAAGCTAAGTAGGTCGTTATATACCCTATAGAGTAGCCCTTCTTTAAGCAGGTCCTCTATACTATTAAGGCAGAGGCGGCCTAGGCCCCTTAGGGCTTGAATATTAGTGAGTATAGCTTATGCTAACTACTTTAATATAGAGAGAGCGTTACTAATAATAATATAGCTAGCGGACGAAGTAGTAATAGAGGCGGTATTTAATAGCGGCGCGGGTAGTACGCGAGAGGAAAAGTCGATAGTTTCGTAGTCTATTAAATAATTAAAAACCACGTTATTATTAATATAAAGTTAAAGATCGTGAGGCTATAGGCATATATAAGTGCGGCTATAGTTAGGAGAGTTATAATCACGTGACTAAAGGCTATGTATTATCAGGAGGCGCGGAGTTAGAAGGTCTATTATACTTAAGCAGGTAAAATCACTATGCAGTGGCTAGAGGCCACCAAAGGGTATATATATTATTAGGAGGCGGGGAGTTAGAAGGTCTATTGCACTTAAGTAGGTAATATTACTATGTAGTAGCTAGAGGCAATAAAATAAATATAATAAGTACTAGCTAATAAAGTATAAAGCTAATCTCTATAAATATAAGTAGTCTATAGAGTTAACTAGAGCTATTATTAAAATAGTAGAAAGTACCTCTAAAACTCCCTGTAATATAACTAAGTAAGAAACTTTAATTAATACTATTAAAGCTAAATAAATAAGTACTTCTTACTAGCTTACAAGGGGCTATATTATCTTTAAGCGTAAGATATTAGTTAAGCTAATTAGGAGGTTGTTTCTAAATAGAAATTATTATTTATATTCTTCGTAGAAATAGATATCAAGTATAACTATATAGAAGTCTATAGTACCTATTATATTATCTCATAGCACTAAATTATGGTTATATGTAGGCGTAAATTCCAATTTATTATTACTATACTATAGCTATACCCTATATACTACTATTAGTTACTACCTAGCTATATATATAGACTATACCTTCGCGCCTATATATTGGTCTCTCCTAGTTAGATATAAACCTAATATATTACCTTATTCCTATGATAATTATAGTTAAATTATAGGTCTATATTCCTAGTAGGGGTATATTTCATATTACTAGCTTATTCTTCTATTTCTATAAAGGGCTCTACTTTATAGTACTAAGTAGGCTATTACTATATATTCTATTAGTCCTAATTATCTTTCTTAGCTAAATATACTATAGTTAGCTTAGGTTATTAAGTATTAAAGCTCCTATAACTATTACTAGATTAAGGAGGGTTAGCTATAGTAAATAAGATTATATTTAAGCTTATTATTATAGAAGTATATTATAGTATATAGCCCTCATTTAGCTAATTCTACTTATACCATGATTAGTTTTATTTATATTATCTTAGGTATTAGTATACTCCTAGCTATCTATAGTTTTATTAAGGTTATATATATAGCTATACTTAGTTATAGTTATTAGTATAAGTTTAATAAAGACCCTAATAACTACTACTATAGTTCTATTCTCCATACTTAGCTAGTCTTCTATTATTCTAATAGATATTAAATTTAGGTTATTTATTAGAATAGAGTAGCGCTAGCCTACTATTAGTATATCCTCTAGTATAAAAAGCTTAGGAAGTACTAGTTAGTAGTTATCCCTTATTATTTATTAGTTATAGCTAGGTCTATTAATAATACTTAAGAGGATAATAGTTTTTTACTATATATATAAGTATATTTTCTCCATTATTGACTTATTTAAAAATTAAGTGAGCGTAATAATAGATAAAGGCTTCTATGGTTAAGCCTAGATATTACTATTAAATCGCTTAAAATAGCTTTAAGTTATATAGCTAAATCTATAATCTCTATATTATATATATTATATATTATAGTCTATATAAATAGTAATATAGAAGATTTACTACCTACTAAATACTAAAATATAAGTCTTTTATTAATATATCTAATAAATTTTATTTAAAGCGTTATCTTAAGTAATTAAGAATAATAGTATTCATTATTCCTATTAGGAATCCTACTTACTCTAGATCTATTAGTTTAGTAATATACTATATATAAGCTATACTTATAAAGTATAAAGACTAGATATTCTTAACTACTATTTCTCTATAAGTAGTAGCTAAATACTTGAGCTAATTCGTAGAGAAATAGATATTAATATATATAATATACTTAGTACTAGATATAATACTATATTTTAATAGAGATCTAGTTATAAGGATTAAAGTCGCTAACTTCTTCCACTTTAATAGTATTTAAACTACTATTATTATTAGAAGCTAGTAACCACTATTAGTTTCTATTATATATATCTAATATAGTTAAAATAGTTTAAGCTATTTTTCTAGTACCTATATTAGAGAGTATAGCTTATATATTATTAAAGGGTATCCCTCTAGGAGTACTTTAAATAGGGTTACTACTAGTTAAAGGTAGTATAGTATAGTTATGAAGAGGCCTAATAGGTATATTATAAAAGGTATAGCCTTACTCTTTACTCGCTTATATATCTTTAGTAGGATATTTAGTAGGACCTAATTAGGCTTATTAGTATTAAAATAGACCTTAAAGCTAGTAAGTACTTAGCTTAGATTTATAGAGGACTTAAGCTATTTAATTACAAAGTTATCCTCTAGAGTCTTCCTATTTACTCTATCTTTATAGTTAATAGAGGTATTAGTTTTACTAAGGATAGCTTTAGCTTAACTAATATTAGTATTAGATACCTTTTATAGTATTTTATAGGTAGGATAGTCTCTATGAAATATTAAGAACTATCTAGCTCTTAATAAAATAAATAATATTCTAAAAACATAAATACCTAATAGCGAGATTTAGTAGTTCTTATTATAGTAGATGTAAGTTAAGTAACTTTACAGTTATAAGGGAGTTCTAGTTAATAGTAATTATTTAAAAACACTAAAAGAAATATATTAGAGATTAATAAATGGTTTATTAAATACTAATACTAGCTTATACCTAGTAGATTATCTATTAATAAATTAACTACTAGTAAATCGTTACCTAGTTATACCACTCATTTATTAGAGATATATATATATTAAGTTTCTTATATTATCTACCTAGTATTTATAAAACCCTAAGTATCTAGTACGTTATAGCTATTGGTTAGTACTAACTACTAGTATTGCCTATTTACTAATAAGAGTAGAGCCTAGCCTTGAGTTCGGAATTACGCCGCAGCCCCTTCGCAAAAAGACTATAATAAATTCACCTAGTTCGTAAGTATAATTTGGGAAATACTATATAGGTATTTTAACCTATACCCTCTACTAGTTAAGGAAAATAATATAGGAACCCTATACGTTCTTACTACTTATAAGCAAACCCTCTAAATATTACTATATAAAGTTAGACGCGCGCCGTACTAGGGCTAATTATATCGGAGCTAAATAGGCTACTAAGGCTCTCGTGGCCTAGAAAAGCCACTATATGAGATAACTCCTTAACCTAAAAGGTTAACCTTCTAGTAAGGTGCTAAAGGTAAACGCTACTATATAAGTAATAACTCCTTAACTAAAGAGGTCTTTCCTAAGAGGTTCTTATAGCTAGAAGCATAAGAAGCTCTGCTACTACGAGCAGGGCCTTATGCCTCTCCCTCTTCCTTATCCTTATCTAACCCACGATAAATCCTATTATATCTTAAAGATATTAGCACTAGACCCTATATATAAAAACGCCGAGCCTGCGCGAGGCATGCCCTTTAATACTAATAATATTGAGTTCGGAATTACGCCGCAGCCCCTTCGCAAAAAGACTATACTAAATTCACCTAGTTTATAGGTATAATATAGGAAATACTATATAAGTATTTTAACTTATACCTTTTATTAGTTAAGGAAAATAATATAGGAACCCTATATATTCCTACTACTCGCAAGCAAACCCTCTAAATATCATAAAGTCGGACGCGCGCTATACCGGGGCTAATTATATCAGAGCCGAACGGGCTACTGAGGCTCTCGTGGCCTGGAAACGCCCTCGCTGAACCTTCTAGCAAGGTGCTGCGAAAGCCACCGGCTGTGGTTCGGAGAGTTACGATCACGTGACCGAAGGCTGTGTATTGTCAGGAGGCGCGGAGTTAGAAGGTCTGTTGCACTTAAGCAGGTAAAATCACTATGCAGTAGCCAGAGGCCTTAATACTAATAATATAAAAGAGCTCGCTAGAGAGTTTAATATTAATATGATTAATAAAACCCGCTCCTTTATTAATTACTCTATTATATATAGATAGTATATTATTAATATAGCCCTTATAAGGGCTCTCCTTAATACCCTAGGGGACCTTATAAGGTGTAATAGTATTATAATTAAGTAAGCTAACTTAGTAGTAGAAGCTAAGCAGGTTATTATATACCCTATAGAGTAGCCCTTCTTTAAGAAGGTCCTCCGCACTATTAAAGTAGAGGTAGCCCAGGCCCCTTAGGGGAACGTTAGTGAGTATGGCTTATGCTGACTGCTTTGATATATAGAGAGCGTTGCTAACGATAGCATAGCTGCTACTAGACGAAGTAGTAATAGAGGCGGTATTAGTAGTACGGGTAGTATACGAGAGGAAAAGTCGATAGTTTCGTAGTTTAAATAATTAAAAACTACGTTATTATTAATATAAAGTTAAAGATCGTGAGGCTATAGGTATATATAAGTATAGCTATAGTTAGGAGAGTTACGATCACGTGACCGAAGGCTATATATTATTAGGAGGCGCGGAGTTAGAAGGTCTATAGCACTTAAGCAGGTAAAATCACTATGCAGTGGCTAGAGGCCTAGAGCCTAGCCTTATATATTAAGTACTTACTTCTACCTAAAGAATATTTATATTAAGGGGGCTGGCTATAAAGATGCTCCTTAATAGGGCTATAGTAGTAACTAAAGTAATTTAATCTATTATACCCTCTATTAAGAGAAAATAAGGTTATTATGAAATTTATAAACCTCTTAGTAGTCTTATTGAGCTCGGAATTACGCCGCAGCCCCTTCGCAAAAAGACTACAATAAATTCACCTAGTTTGCAGGTATAATTCGGGAAATACTATATAGGCATTTTAACCTATACCCTCTACTAGTTAAGGAAAATAATATAGGAACCCTATACGTTCCTACTACTCGCAAGCAAACCCTCATATAAAGTCGGACGCGCGCCGCACCGGGGCCGATTATATCGGAGCCGAACGGGCCACTGAGGCTCTCGTGGCAAAGCCACCATACGAGATGACTCCTCAGGACTTAACTCCTTATTACTTACCTTTAGACCTAATATTCTTAATATTCTAAGTATTCTTATTATTACTAGGCTTCTATTGCTCTCTAAAGTTTATACCTATTAAGCCTCTAAGCTAAATTCATAATTTAGATAACTCATTTTATTAATATTTCTCATAAAGTACAGTAAATAGTTTACATTCTATAGAAGGGTACGCTTAGGAATATTAATTAGCAGACCTAATCTTACTTTATTAGTATAAAGGTTGGGTTACTAGTAGGTATACTTATAATTTAATAGGTAATAGTTATAATATGTTTACTTATTTATAAGTACTAGGCACTTAGAGTCTCTATAGAGCACCTTGCTTATAAGAGGTAGACTTTAATAGCTTAATAAGTATTATAAGGTTTAGTAAGTTAGTAAATTAGAGAATAAACTACGCTCCTTAATAATACTACTCAGTATAGTACTTAATATTGAGCTCGGAATTACGCCGCAGCCCCTTCGCAAAAAGACTACAACAAATTCACCTAGTTCGCAGGCATAATTCGGGAAACACTATATAGGTATTTAACCTATACCCTCTACTAGTTAAGGAAAATAATATAGGAACCCTATACGTTCCTACTACTCGCAAGCAAACCCTCTAAATATTACTATATAAAGTCGGACGCGCGCTATACTAGGGCTAATTATATCGGAGCTAAACGGGCTACTAAGGCTCTTATAGTAACGCCCTCGCTAAACCTTCTAGCAAGGTGCTGCGAAAGCTACTATATGAGATAACTCCTTAACCTAAAAGGTCGACCTTCTAGCAAGGTGTTAAAGGTGCTGCGAACGCTACTATACGAGAGGTGACTCCTTAACTAGAGAGGTCTTTCCCAAGAGGTTCTCATAGCTAGAAGCATAAGAAGCTCTGCGAGCAGGGCCTTATGCCTCTCCCTTAGTGTGACGGGCATGTATAAGTGCGGCTGTGGTTAGGAGAGTTACGATCACGTGACCGAAGGCTATGTATTGTCAGGAGGCGCGGAGTTAGAAGGTCTGTTGCACTTAAGCAGGTAAAATCACTATGCAGTGGCCAGAGGCCTAGTACTTAATATATATATCTATAGTATTAAGAAAGTAGAATATCTAAGTTTTTATTAAGGAGTATTTATTTTTTAAATAGGCTTACAAACTAGATAGGTTTATTATAATCTTCCTTACCTACTATTAGGGCTATATTATAACTATAAATTGAGTCACAAGGTATTTATCTTTCGAATGGACGACTAATTTAGACCTTAGTATTAAGCTCGGAATTACGCCGCAGCCCCTTCGTAAAAAGACTATAACAAATTCACCCAGTTCGCAGGTATAATTCGGGAAATACTATATAGGTATTTTAACTTATACCCTCTACTAGTTAAGGAAAATAATATAGGAACCCTATACGTTCCTACTACTCGCAAGCAAACCCTCTAAATATCATAGAGTTAGACGCGCGCCGCACCGGGGCTAATTATATTAGAGCTAAACGGGCTATTAAGGCTCTCGTGGCAACGCCCTCGCTAAACCTTCTAGCAAGGTGCTGCAAAAGCTACTATATAAGATAACTTCTTAACCTAAAAGGTCGACCTTCTAGTAAGGTACTAAAGGTAAACGCTACTATACGAGAGGTAACTCCTTAACTAAAGAGGTCTTTCCTAAGAGGTTCTTATAGCTAGAAGCATAAGAAGCTCTGCTGCTGCGAGCAGGGCCTTATGCCTCTCCCTCTTCCTCATCCCTTAACTATGTCGGCACCAGACCCCGCAAAAAACCACGTTATTATCGATATGAAGTTGAAGATCGTGAGGCTATCTAGTGTGACGGGCACGTATAAGTGCAGCTATGGTTAGGAAAGGATCACGTGACCGAAGGCTATGTATTATCAGGAGGCGCGGAGTTAGAAGGTCTGTTGCACTTGAGCAGGTAAAATCACTATGCAGTGGCCAGAGGCCTTAGACCTTAGTATAAGGTATTATTATTTACTCCAGGTATTTAAGTATTAGGGGTATCTATTATCCAGCTTAGTCTAAAGTAGCTAATATAAATAAGGGAGATATAGCTACTAACCCTAGGGTAGTAGTTATAGTACTAGTAGAAGAGAGTATAAGTATAGAGTAGAATAAGAGAGCTAAATTCTTATGTAACCTATAAGTATTTTCTAATTAGAACCTGGGCTTATTATCTATTTCTAGTAATAAGAAAGTCAAATAATTTAATAAATTGCTCTTAAGTTTGCTCTTAAGCGTCTTAATTAGCTTACTAGATAGTAACGAGATAGTTATTATCTATAGTAGACTAAGTTTTATTATTTAAAGTAATATACCTATTAAGGCTATTACTATAGTTATTAGAAAGATTAATATAGAAGACTAAAAGGTCTTATAAAGCGGATATTATATATTATACTCTATTTAAGTAGCTATTCTTTAAATACATAGGTTAAGATTAATTTATACTTTTATCAATTATAGTTTAAATATTAGACTTAGACTTATAGTATAGCCTTACTATCTCCTTCTCTTCTACTTAAGGAGATCTATAGGTATCTATATATACTATATAGACACTTGCTATTAAAGTTACTAGCTATAGAGTATTAACCTTATTATAGATCTTTGAAGGGTACTTCTTAGCCTTATTCTATAGTCTTATAGGATAAGAACCTTAGCGTGCTATATCTCTCTATCTAATACGCCTAGATTAATATCTCTAAGAGCCTTTCCATTATTTTAAGCGTCTTAGATTTTATCTCTCTAATCTTAACTAGTAGTTTATGTTTTTATATTATTATACTAATAGAAACTAGTCCTATTATACTTAGCTATAGAGCGTTAATAGGTACTACTAGCTAAGTATATATTTATATTATATAATAGCAGTCTTCTCTAGGTAACCTACTTCAAATAATATATTTCTTAGAGCGCCCTATTACTTACTAGCTCTAAAATATAGTTACTAGAGTACTAGTAATATACTCCTAGTATATACATAGTTTTCATTCTAAAACTACTTCAGTAACCTCTTATTATTATTCTCTTATAAAAGGGATATAATCTTGCGATATTAGGAGGATATAGCTTAAAGTCGTTATAGAAGAGGTATATATTCCTAATTATTTTCATACTATAAATCGTTTTCCTATTTCTACCCCCCTAAGTAAGTTTATTTAACGCTAATAACGCTCTATTTTTAGAGGTTTAAGAACTCTAAGATCTAGTCTAATAGTAGGATACTTTCTATAAGCTCCTTTATAATCTTTAGAGTTTAAAAATCCTTCTCTCCTAGCTTTATATGGTATTAAAACTATGTATACTATAGTATTATAGTAGATAGATTACGCTATAAGTTTAAAAGTAAAACCTCTACTAGCTCTAATTTTATAGTATTTCTAAGTTAGTAATTAGATTTTAGTAGTATATAAGATAATTAACTCTATATATAATAGGTCTTATACTAGCTTATACTTATTATCCTCTAGTAATACTTTACTGTTTCTAGCTTTTTATTGTATTCTATTTAACTTATTAATAGCTGAGATTAAAGTTATATTATCTATTATATCTATCTTATAAGCCTCTAAATATGCTAGGTTAATATATATTTTTTCTTAATCTTATTTACAAACTTTATAGCTCTCTCTGAAGATAGTTTTTAAGGCTCTTTAAAATACTACTTCTAGTACCTTATTACTACCTACTCAATACATAGAACTTAAATAAATAGTTAATATATACCAGTAGAAGAAAGTTAAGAGGCTTAGTTATTTCTAATTCTACTAGTATATAAGAGGGTATATATAGCGCGGATAAACTAAGTCCTCTTTATATTAATTATTACTATTAGTTTTTACTCTTATTACTATTAAATAATTTAGTATTCTTGTTGCTCCTATATAATCAAAACTCTTAGTTTTATAGAGCGGTATATATATAAAACTTAGGTAATATATATAAGCTTTATAAGTTCTTTAGATCCTCTAGTAGCTCTAAGAGGCTAGAAGTACCTTAAATAGCTCTTTATATATCTAGGGCCCGGGATATCGGCTTTACGACTAAGGCGCTATAAACGTAGATATCTTATTATTATCATTGAAATCCTAGATATCTAATTAGCTACTTTAATAACTAGTATGTATTATCTTATAAGTAGTTTTATATCTACTATTAGTAAATTATCTTTCTTTTTATAATATAATATATAGTTTTCAATCTTTATAGTAGAATAGTATATCGCTTTCTCCATATATATAAATAATAATATAAGGTAATAAAGTAATTATTAGATATTTATAGCCCCTTTTAAGATAGTATCTCTAACTTACTTAAGCTAAGTAAGCTATATATAATAAAGTACCTCTATATAGATATAAATAAATTAGTTTACTTAAAATCCTTCTTAATCTACTCAAGTTACTCTTTTTCACTAATATAGTACTTATTACTTAGTACTTATATATTTTAGATAGTAGTACTTATATATATCCTTTATTACTTTAATTAATCACAAGTATTTGAATTATATTAAAGGCTTCTAATATAGGGCTAGTTTATATATCTCCTAGGGTGGTTTACTATTTAATAGGCTTTAAGTTCTATCTATTATAATACTTTTAGTTATTTCCTAAGAGATATACCCTCTTCTCTTTATTATCTTTATTTCTCTTAAAGTTATATTTAGCCAGTTTAAGTATAATCTATAGTATATATAGAAGTTTAGTATAGTTTTCTAAGTAACAGCTTATACTTCTATAAATACTCTTTAAAAAAATTAAGAACTTATTGACCTATAGTATACCGTTCTCTATTATAATTAATAGATTTATAAAGATATTCTTTTAGGGGATATATAGCTAAATACTTTACTATAATATAAATTATATTATAAAGGTAATAATAATTAGTATAAGTAGCGCGCTACAATAGTTCTAGTAGTTTTTATTAGAAAGGAGCAAACTAGTTGCTTTTTCTAATCTATAGGACTTCTTAAGTATTTTAAGTTTATCTTTAGTATCTTATATAGTTCCCTGATACTAATACTAAAATTATATTAAGCTAACTAGCTATTAATAAAGGCGATGAAGGGAGTAGGGTTATATAGCTTTAGTAGACTTATAGTAGAGAAAGAGAATAAATATTATCTATTACCTATATTTATAATAGACTAACTCTATATTCATAACGAGGTAGTATATAGGGAGGTGATTAAACTCTAAAGGGTTAATCTTAAGTATTAATAAGCAGAAGAGACCCTACTATATAAATAGGTAATTGAACTAAAACATATAAAAGACTATAGCCGCCTATGGATTATATAGCCTAGCCATAGCGATAGATATAATCTTTTCATATTATAACTAATTAGAATAATTACTAATTATTCTATTTATACATTATGACTCTATAATATAGAGAAATATAATAAGAATTTATTACTTTATTAATAATAAGTAGTATATAATCTTATTATTTTCCTATTATACGCCCTAAATTAGAGAGGTATCTAGCTATATTTATAGGATTAATTAGTTATCTAGCTTTAAATAAGATTATTTTTACTTAACTATTTAGGTATTAATACATAATAAGTAAGACTTAATTTAATGTTAGGGGATAATTTAGAGAAAATATATATATTATTTTATAGTATAAGTCCTTATACTACAAAGAATAGACGCCTAATAGGATCTTTATATTAAGGTATCTTCATAGAATTCTTATATTAATATATTCCTTTATACTTTAGGTATTAAGATATATATCTTCTCTTCTTTAAGACTAGTATTAGCGAATTCTAGTATTAATAGTTATATAGTCTATAATAAAAGTTAAAACTACTAAGCCTAGCTTTTTATATTCATTTACCATATTTCTATTTACTTAATTAGTAAGTATAATTATTAGGACTACATCTACCTTTAGTCTACTATAGATATTATTTAGACTATCCTAAGCTAATATCTTGTTAGCATATAGCAGGCGATTAGCTATTAGGGTTACTACTATAGAATAATATAACTATTTAAACTATAAAATAATATACAAATAGTAAGCTATAAGTATAAACGAAGTTTTAATTAAATTTATACCAACTATATTATATAAATATAATAAGTTAGTTATAACCTACTCTTACTTAGGTAATATCCTAGGAATAGAAGCCATGAGATCGCTCGAATCTTAGCCTTAGAATAGCGTTATTAAAGGTCTTTAACTAAGACCTATAATTAACTTAGGATTATAAATAAGATACGAACTATTATTTCTCTAGCTTATTAGTCTATAGGTGCTATGAAGGGTAAGCATAATAAGTTTCTCCTTCGCTCCTTATACTTATCTTCCTACCCCTCTTAAGTTTATTTTTCTAGATATATTAATCCTATCTTTAAATTATATTATCTTTATTATAATATAGCTCTAGCTTCTTCTAGTAAAATGAGCTATATAGTAGCCTCTTTTCAATACTTATGAAATATCTCTTTAATAACTTCTAAAAAAGACTACTTCTTATTCTCTAGGTCTTATAGAATTTTAGTTATAATAGCTAGCAATTTTATGGTATATTAAATAAGCTCTTTGATTGATTCAAAGTCATACTTAATACTCGCTATAGCGCTATTGAGCTTGGTAATAATAGCTATATCTAAGCCTATACTCCTAGTATTAATAATAAATAGAAAGATACTAATAAGCTAATTAAGAATACTATATATATTATTAATTAGCAACCTATCAAACTTAATATTAGATATCTTAGTAGTATAGTAGATTTATTATATAGAGTAGTATAAATAAGAGGCTAATTCTATAGGAAGTATTATATAAACTATTAATCTATATAGTTACTAACTTAGCTAACTAACCTAAGTTAGAAACCTAAGAAGAACTTCGCTTAGAAGTATAGGTCTATTCCTAGATTATAGTACCTATTAGAGTATAGCTCTACCATTATCATCCTAGGTATAAAGGGCTATAACTATGTTCTATATCTTTTAATATTAATCTACTAAGAGATAGGCTCTATTTAATAAATATATTTAGTAGTTACGCTTTATTAGAGTAAATAACTTATATATAACTTTCCTAAGGTAATATTATAGCGATATGAATTATTTATATATTATTTCTAATTACTACTAAGCTTAGATGCTCTAGAAATATCGCTCTTATTATTAAACATATAAGGTTTACTATAAGATTCTTTCTTTTTTCTTCCTTAATTGATTAATATTTAAGCTAACTATATAGAATATTAAGATATAAGCTCTTATTATAGTTAGCCGATTTCTTAGCTAATTCTTCCTTTATTTATATTTAGTAATGAACCTAATTCTTAATAAATTCCGTTATAAGTCTTATTTTAATTTATATATAGTTACTATCCTAGTAGTTAATATAAGGAGTTATATACTACTTATTCCTCTTAAACATTCACTTAATACTTACTTTATCCTTTAGAAACGTCGCATATATTCTTTTATCATATTATAGGTCTTAGTATAATTAATAGTACTTAATAATAGCAAAGTCTTAAGTAGCTAAAATATATAAACTAGTGTTTTATTTCTTTCTAACCTAAACTAATTCTTAAGCTAAATAGTAATTATCTTAGTGTTATTAATCTTATTATATATCTTATTATAAAAGATATTATTACATAATATGCTAATTATCTATACTAGCTAAGAGCTATACTAGTATATAGTAAGATAAGAAATTAAGGACCTTAATATATAAATCTATAATAGCGTCTAAAACTATAGCACTCTATATAAGCTGCGAACTATAATATAATAGTAATAAACTCGCTAAGTTTAAGAGTTCTAGTTAAAACTCTTTCTATAATATTAAGAAAGTCTATTAGAGCTCAGTATAACTAGTTAAGAAGTCTCCGCTATATAAGTATATAACCTAAAAGCATTATCCCTTCTTATAGGTATATTTCTAGATAAACTTGAATTATAGTAGATATTACTCTACTATTAGGGTAATACATTACAAAGGATACTATTCGGCTAGATTAAGAATAGTATCTTATAAGTATAAATAAGTTTTATAAATTCTAAAATACTCTTCTTTACCTTTATAAACGTAGAATATTAATTCTCTTCTAATAACATTAAGCTTTATATATAGCTAATTATAATATTATGAAGAATAAAGTATACTCTTATTAATATTAGATCCTCTATACTTCAAGTATCCTATAAAATATATATTATCGCCTTTTCTAAAGCTCTCTAAAAATATACTCGTTTTATTAGTTTCTATTTTTAATTTAGATTAATTATAGAAGTGTATTATATCTAGCTCAAATTACTTTATAATAATAGTAGAAGGATTATACTAATAATAACTTAGATTTAAGTAATATTAACTTAATTTATATATTTAAGCCTAATAAAGTTAAAACTTCATAACTTTGTCTTGTTTAGTTCTTATATTCTATATTTATATATATACTACTAGCTATTTCTTTTTATTTCTAGACCTAAGCTAAAGAACCTAACGGCTAGGATAATACCTAGTATATTAAGATCTAGCTTATTAAAGGATCTTAATATGAATCTACTAGGTACTACTGGAGCCTCCTAGCATCTCGCCTTCTAAATATTATTAATATATTTTAGGATATGTTTATAATCTTTTTTAATACCTAGTAATAATAGATAATTAAAACTATATATATTTAGTTTATAAGTACTAAGTATTCTCAGTTTTCGCTATTAGTAACATAATCCTAAAGAAGGTAGCTAATAAATAGTTTATAGTAATAGCGCTTATTAGTTAACTATTTATTTAATATAGTTATTATTTTACGTTAAGTTCTCTAATAGCTTATCTAGATTAAGTATTATTATAGTTACTTAGTTAAAAAAGAGGTTCTAAATAGAATAAGTCTATTTATCTAACTTATTATAATTAGTTAGTACTCCCTAATATTATAATTATGCTTCGTCAGGGGGGCTTAAAGATATTAATTCCTAGTAGCTAAATAAGTAGCTAAAAGTATTTAATCAGCGTATTACATTATTCTTAAGAGGCCTATACTATATAAAGATTATTAAAAAGTCCTAAAAAATTATATTATAGATCTATAGTAGATATAATAAACTACTAGAAGTAACAAAGCTTTTAATAAAAGAGAATATTTAAACTTAAAATATATTATTAATAGGGGTTAATTTACTATAATAGAGAATAATAATAATATAATTGCCTATTAGTTTAAATAGGGGCATTAGTGCTCTAGCTACTACGTAGTGATTTTACCTACTTACGTGCCATAGACCTTTAAACTCCGCGCCTCCTAATAATATATATAGCCTTTAGTTATATAATCGTAATTATTAACTACCTCTCCTAACTATAGCCGTACTTATATATACCTATTAGTTAATAGCCTCACTATCTTTAAGTTTATATTTTAATCATAATATAGTTCTTAATTACTAAATAGACTACTAAACTATTAACTTATCCTCTTATATACTACTTACGCTGCTAATACTGCTTCTATTACTACTTTATCTGCTAGTCCTCTTACTTAATCGGGTTAGTTAATACTTTAATAGCTATATTATTATTAGTAACGCTCTCTTTATTAGTTAGTATAGGCCGTACTTACTAATATTTGAGCTCTAATAGGCCTAGGCTACCTCTACCTTAGTAATGCGAAGGACCTACTTAAAGAAGAGCTACTATATAAAGTATATAACGAACCGCTTGATTTCTTCTACTAAGTCTACTTATTTAGCTATAATTAAATTATAAGTTTACCCTCTCGGGATATTAAAGAGAGCGCTCTTAATCTTAAAAGCTATATTAATTATACACTCTCTATATCTAATAGAGTAATTAACAAAGAAGTAGGTTTTATTAATTATATTAATACTAAATTCTCTAGTAATCTCTTATATATTATTAATATTTAAGGGTATACCTTATATAGGCTTAATTGTTTTATATATAAGGTTTAATACTAACATCTTTAAGGATTTATTATAAATAAGATAAAGAAGAGAGAGAAATATCAAGCCCTACTTATTGAGTTCGGAATTACGCCGCAGCCCCTTCGCAAAAAGATTATAACAAATTCACCTAGTTTGCAAGTATAATTTAGGAAATACTATATAAGTATTTTAACCTATACCCTATACTTTTTAAGGAAAATAATATAAGAACCCTATACGTTCCTACTACTTATAAGTAAACCCTCTAAATATTACTATATAAAGTTAGACGCGCGCCGCACTAGGGCTAATTATATTAGAGCTAAACGGGCTACTAAGGCTCTCGTGGTAACGCCCTCGCTAAACCTTCTAGTAAGGTGCTATAAAAGCTACTATATAAGATAACTTCTTAACCTAAAAGGTCGACCTTCTAGTAAGGTGCTAAAGGTACTACGAACGCTATTATATAAGAGGTAACTCCTTAACTAGAGAGGTCTTTCCTAAGAGTAAGAAGCTCTGCTGCTATGAGCAGGGCCTTATGCCTCTCCCTTATCCTTATCCTTATCTAACCCACGACAAATCCTTAACCATGTTGGCACCAGACCCCGCATATAAAAACGCCAAGCCCGCGCGAGGCACGCCCTTCAACGCTAACAACGCGCGAGAGCTCGAAGCCCTACTTATAGTAGAGCTTTCTATACTTCTAGCTATAAGAACCTCTTAAGAAAAACCTCTTTAGTTAAGGAGTTATCTCTTATATAGTAGCTTTTATTTTATTGAAAGGGTTAATAAGGGTATAACTATAAGAGCCATGGTAGCCCATTTAGCTCTAATATAATTAGGCTCAGTATAGCGTGTATTTAACTTTATATAAGGGTTTACTTCTAAGTGAGTATACATAGGGTTTCTATATTGTTTTCCTTAACTAGTAGAGAGTATAAATTAAGGTACCTATGTAGTATTTCCTAATTTCTACTAACGAACTAAGTGAATTTACTATAGTCTTTTTATAAGGGGGCTATAACGTAATTATAAACTTACTTTAGTTATTTAAAATAAAAAGGTTTCCCCCTATTTATATTATCTATACTACCCGTACTATTTATAATATTAATGCCTTTATTTCCTACTTTATATATAAAGCTTTATTTTAGCTTATATAAGGCCTTTAGTAGTTTTAATAACTCTTTAAGGAATCTTTTATTAATGTAGCCTTCTAGTTAGCATAAATAATCTTCTTTATCTATGAGAGCTTATATACAGGCATTTTTAACGTTATATTGAGAAATTATAAAGCTCTTATCTAAAGCTATAACTATTAAGAGCTCATAAGCCTTAGGTCTATAAGTAATACTAAATGTATTTATATAGTTTATTCCTATAATTTGGTTATATCTTTTAGCTCTTAGTCTAGCTTTATATTTCATAGCAACACTACTTTTCTATAGTTATATATATACCGACTTAATATTAAGTGGGGTTTTATTAGGTAGTAAGTTTATTAAAATCTATGCTTTTTGCGCTACGAGTTTATTGATTTCACTTTCTATAGCCTTTCCTAATTTAACTTATTAGCTGGATTAATAGCCTGTGTATAAGTTTTAAGATTATTTATATTAATATTTAAAATTAATATATTATAATTCCATGTATCCTCTTTATTACTATTATAATGAATGCTTTTTATAGCATTATCATTATTGTTAGAAGGATAATTATTGTTATTTATAGCTAATTTATCTACAGACTTATTAGAATATTTAGTATTACTACATATATTATTTAGAGTAATAATATCATTATTCTTAATTATTTTACTTCTAAATTTCTATTAGTATTACTAGTATTTCTTTTTAGTATTATTACTAATAATATTGAAGAAAATACTATTAGGCTTCTATTTTCTATAATAATTTAATCTTTTAATAAGGATTTATTGCTTTCTAAACTAAAAGCTCTACATTAAGTAGAGTTAATACTTAAACCTTTTCGTATAAGTTTTATACTTCTAGGAGATAGTTTAGTTATTTTATTAGTTTTATTTTTATAATAAACTAATAACTTAGCAACTTTAATACATAATAAATCAGGTTTTTTATTCTATTTTAATTCATATAGAGGTTTATACTTAATAGAAGTATTAAGATGCATATTATGTAAGTAAACTATAGTATAAGTAGTATTTCTTTAGAATTCTAAAAGTAAATAACCATTATATCACGAAGCTTTATTTTAGCTATGAAAGTTCTATTTATTCTTCTATAGATCTATTTCGCTCTAGAGGACAAGGACTAAAGTTTAATATATTATAGTAGAAGTAGGGTTAATAAAGGAGCGGGTTTCATCGATCGCATCGAGGCTAAACTCTCTAGCGATCCCCTCCGCGTTATTTGCGCTAAAGCTTTAGCGTATTTATATACGGGGTCTGGTGCTAATATAGTTAAGGGATAAGGATAAGGATAAGGGAGAGGCATAAGGCCCTGCTTGTAGTAGCAGAGCTTCTTATACTTCTAGCTATAAGAACCTCTTAGGAAAGACCTCTTTAGTTAAGGAGTTACCTCTCATATAATAGCGTTTACCTTGCTAGAAGGTCGACCTTTTAGGTTAAGGAGTTATCTTATATAGTAGCTTTTCTAGGCTATAAGAGCCTTAGTAGCCCGTTCGGCTCCGATATAATTAGCCCCGGTGCAGCGCGCGTCCGACTTTATAATATTCAGAGGGTTTACTTATAAGTAGTAGGAACGTATAGGGTTCCTATATTATTTTCCTTAACTAGTAGAGGGTATAGGTTAAAATACCTATATAGTGTTTCCCGAATTATACCTGCGAACTAGGTGAATTTGTTATAGTCTTTTTGCGAAGGGGCTGCGGCGTAATTCCGAGCTCAATTTACCTTTAGTACCTTGCTAGAAGGTCGACCTTTTAGGTTAAGGAGTTATCTTATATAGTAGCTTTCGCAGCACCTTACTAGAAGGTTTAGCGAGGGCGTTACTATAAGAGCCTTAATAGCCTATTTAGCTCTAATATAATTAGCCCTAGTATAGCGCGCGTCTAACTTTATATAGTAATATTTAGAGGGTTTGCTTATAAGTAATAGGAACGTATAGGGTTCCTATATTATTTTCCTTAACTAGTAGAGGGTATAGGTTAAAATACCCGCATAGTATTTCCCGAATTATACTTGCGAACTAGGTGAATTTATTATAGTCTTTTTGCGAAGGGGCTGCGGCGTAATTCCAAACTTAATAGTAGAAGTAGCTAACTTAGTACTAAGCCTAACGTAGTTAATAAGCGAGCTGCCTAGATACGCGAGCTACCTACCTAACCGCGACTATACTATCCTCTACCTTATAACCTATACGATGCTATAATAAAATAATAATAAACTAAACTAAAGAGGCTTAATTAAACGTAGCTATTTAAGCTATTAATTAAACCCTAAATCTTAGTATTTAAGTAATAGCCAGAATCTCCTAATTAAAGGTATACCTATATAGTAGGATACTATATTAAACTTATAAAAGCTTATACTATTAGAAGAAGAGAAGCTAGTTACATATATTCTTAACCTAGATTCCTAATTATTTCCTCCCTATATTAGTAATATAGAAGATATAGCTAATTAACTACTTACTAACTATAATACGCCCCTAGTTAGGAATCGCTAGGCTTCGAACTTTATTAAGTAATAATTATAGCTATAAAGGCACTTTTTTTTATAAGTATAATTATAAGAGTTTCTAATATAAAGATCTAGATATAATAAATATATAGTTTTACCTTATAGTAAATACAGTTATAAAATATAGTATTATAGACTTAGATATCTATAACTTTAATAAGACTAGGTTTATAATAAGCTAGATTATATGGAAATAGTTATAATAAACGCTAAAAGGTGTTTAGATATAAAAGTAATATAGCCTAGTAATTATAAATAGGTTATAGTTATTTAAGCTATTAGTTTATTAAGCTATAGCGTTCTACTTTATATTATTATTATAAGATAATATTACCTCTCTACCTAGTAAATAAAAACTAGTTTCTTATATAACTAAGTAATTATAATATCTAAAAATAGATAGAGAATAAATAAGAGAGGCTTAGATTAGCTATAATATTTTAACTAATATATAAAACTATATATAAGTCGTAGTTATTACTTCCTTATTATTAATAAGTATAAAATTATTATACTACTAACTTTAAGATATATTATTATACTCTATATACTAGCTTATTTATTTTATCTACTTTAGCTCTTGAATATTAAGTATTTTAAGCTACTAAAGAAGGCTTATAGCTAAGGAATTAAAGAAAAAATATAATAAGGTAATATCTATATTATAAAGGAGGACTTCTTTCCTATATTTAATAAAGTATTTATTTAAGTAATTATAAAAAAAATATCTAGAGAGGATTTAGAGGGGCTAGGTTTATACCTTTAAGTATAGAGAGTATACTATTTGAGCTTAATATAAATTTATATACTCTAATACCCCTAGGGTCTTTATTAATAATACCTCTAGCTTAAACTTCCTAAATATCAAATAACCTAACTAAGGTATTTTCTTAGTCTAAACTTATTAAAAAGAGGATCTCCTATTATTAGAATAGCTCTCTAACTTTAATTGTTAAAGCTATAGAGTATCTATTAAAAGGAGCGTGGATTTATATATTAAATTACCTTATTAAGGTCTAAGAATAAAATCCTTTAAGAAGATAATAGCTTACTTAGCTAATACTAGAGGGCTAAAAAAGCTTAGCTTAGATAAAGAGGGAGTCTTATTATAGCTAAAGTAGAGGATATTTAGTTATAGAGAGAGGTAATTACTTAGATTAAAGAGGAAATATATAAGAATAGTAATTACTAACTAAAAACTAAAATAAGCTAATAATAATATTTTATCCATAGGAATAATTATTATAATATATAAATATATTAATTTATTGAAGAAATATCTAATAAAAAGGTTTTTAAGTAGTTTAAATTTAATTAATTTCCTAGGTATTATATATTAGTTAGAAGTATCTTATAGTTATTAACTATAATAAATTTACCTAGTTCGCAAGCAAAATTCGGGAAATACTATATAAGTATTATAACCTATACCCTCTACTAGTTGAGGAAAATAAGATAGGAACCCTATATATTCCTACTACTTATAAGTAAACCCTCTAAATATTACTATAAAAAGTCGGATGCGCGCTATACTAGGGCTAATTATATTAGAGCTGAATAGGCTACTAAGGCTCTCGTAGTAACGCCCTTACTAAACCTTCTAGTAAGGTGCTATAAAAGCTACTATATAAGATAACTCCTTAACCTAAAAGGTTAACCTTCTAGCAAGGTAAATGCTACTATACGAGAGATAACTCCTTAACTAAAGAGGTCTTTCCTAAGAGGTTCTCATAGCTAGAAGCATAAGAAGCTCTGCTGCGAGCAGGGCCTTATGCCTCTCCCTCTTCCTTATCAACGAAGTACTAGGCATACCTATAACCTATAATAAATCCTATCACATCTTAAAGATACTAGCACTAGACCCTATATATAAAAACGCTAAGCCCGCGCGAGGCACGCCCTTTAATACTAATAACGCGAAAGAGCTCGCTAGAGAGTTTAGTATCGATATAATTAATAAAACCCGCTCCTTTATTAACTACTCTATTATATATAGAGAGCGTATTATTAGTATAGCCCTTATAAGGGCTCTCCTTAATACCCTAGGGGACCCTATAAGGCGCGATAGTATTATAGTTAAGCAAGCTAACTTAGCAGCAGAAGCTAAGCAGGTTATTGCGCACCCTATAGAGTAGCCCTTCTTCGAGAAGGTCCTCCGCACTATTAAGGTAGAGGCAGCCCAGGCCCCTTAGGGCTTCTGAGTTATGAGCTGATATAGAACACTCATCATGGTAAAGTAACCTACCAACGTCGGTGAGTACGGCTTGCGCCGACTGCTTTGACATAGAGAGAGCGTTGCTAACGACGGCATAGCTATAAAGATAGTAACGACTTCTGGCGGACGAAGCGGTAATAGAGGCGGTATTTAATAGCAGCGCGGGTAATGCGCGAGAGGAAAAGTTAATAGTTTTATAGTTTAAATAATTAAAAACCACGTTATTATTAATATAAAGTTAAAGATCGTGAGGCTATAGGCACGTATAAGTATAGCTATAGTTAGGAGAGTTATAATCACGTAACCAAAGGCTATATATTATTAGGAGGCGCGGAGTTAGAAGGTCTGTTATACTTAAGCAGGTAAAATCACTATGCAGTGGCCAGAGGCTATATCTTATAGTTATAGTTAGGTAGGTTGCTCGCTTATCAACTACGTTATTATTAACGTATTTAGTGCTATTATTCGTACTTATAATCTTTATCCTTTTATTATCAAGGCTTTTTACTTCTACTATTAATTGAATGAAATTAAAAGCTTAATATATATTATCTTAAGTAATTAATTATTTAATTAATAGATATTTATTATTAAGCTTCTAGTTACGCTATAGCCCCCTCGCAAAAAGACTATTAACTTTATACTTATATTATAGCCCCCTTATAAATAGACTATAACAAATCCACTTAGTTTATAAGTATGATTTAGAAATTATTTTATAGGTCTTTAAACCTTTACACTCTATTAGATAAGGAAAATAATATAAGAACCCTATATATCTATAGTTATAAATAAACCCTTATATAAAGCTAGATATATACTATATTAAGGCTAATTGTATTAGAGCTAAATAGGCTATTAGAGTTCTTATAGTAACGCCTTTATTAAACGTTTTAATAAGATATTATAATGGCTACTATAAAAGAGATAACTCCTTAACTTAAAAGACTAATCTTCTCATAAAATAAATATTACTTATAAGAGATAACTCCTTAACTAAAGAGGTTTTTCTTAAGAAGTTCCTATAACTAGAAGGATAAGAGGCTCTACTATAAGTAAAGCTTTATATAACTCTCTCTTTTTTATTTAACTTAGAATATAAGATAATAAGTTAAAAGTTTAGTAGTCTATTAAATAATTGAAAACTATAATATTATTAAAGTATAAAGTTAAAGATCATAAGACTATAGGTATACATATGTATAGCTATAATTAGGAGAGGTAGTTAGTAAGATTATAATTTAAAGGCTATTTATATTATTAGGAGGCGCGGAGTAAGAAGGTCTATTATACTTAAGTAAGTAGGAGTACTATATAATATAGTAGCTAGAGGCTAGATATTTAGTATAATTATCTAAAAATATAATAAAATATCTTTAATTATCATAGGTTTTTAGTTTGATAGAACTATATAAATCACTATAGATTTTCTCTGAGTATTTAGTAGTTTTGTTATTAGTAGATATTTTATCTACTTTTTTGATTAAATTATATATAGTATGAATTTTATAATTAATATAATTAGTAAACTTAGAAAGTATATTACTTAACAAGTATATTAAAGCCTATAGTATTATTCTTTTGGTTTATATAAAAATTAATACTAATATGTCTTGATCTACTATAAATGAGTATCTTGCTACTAATAGTACTTAGTATATTTATATTAGAAGTATTAGAGTTTTTTTAAATCACTTAATACGTAAATAATGTTAACTACGCTTTTTAATAGCTTTAGTGATAACTTAATTATTTCTTTCAATATAAGGATTGTACTTAGTAAATACAATAGAAATATATAATTAATTACTTAGTAAATTTTAGCTTATTAAATTAATACTAATTTAAAGCATATAAGTGGCCTCTAGCCACTGCATAGTGATTTTACCAGCTTAAGTGCAACAGACCTTCTAACTCCGCGCCTCCTAACAATACATAGCCTTCGGTCACGTGATCCTTTCCTAACCACAGCCGCACTTATATATACCTATAGCCTCACGATCTTTAGTTTTATATTAATAATAACGTGGTTTTTAATTATTTAATAGACTATAAAACTATTAACTTATCCTCTCGCATACTACCCGCGCTGCTAATACCGCCTCTATTACTGCTTTATCCGCTAGTTGTTACTATCTATATAGCTATGCCGTCGTTAGCAACGCTCTCCCTATATTAAAGCAGTTAGTATAAGCTATACTCACTAATATTCCCCTAATAGGCCTAGGCTACCTAGGCTACCTCTACCTTAGCTTAATAGAGGACCTACTTAAAGAAGGGCTACTCTATAGGGTATATAATAACCTACTAAACTTCTACTACTAAGTTTACTTACTTAGCTCTAATATTATTATACTTTATAGAGTCCCCTATAGGGGTATTAAGGTAAGCCCTCCTAAGGGCTATATTAATAATATACTCTCTATATATAGCAGAGTAGTTAATAAAGGAGCGGGTATTATTAATTATATTAAGGCTAAACTCTCTAGTAATCCCCTCTATACTATTTATATTAAAAAGTATACCTTATTTAGGCTTAGTATATTTATATATAGGGTTTAGTATTCATATAGTTAAGGGATAAGAATAAGGAAGAGGGATAGGTATAAGGCCCTACTTATAGTAGAGCTTCCTATACTTCTAGCTATAAGAACCTCTTAGGAAAGACCTCTTTAGTTAAGGAGTTACCTCTTATATAGTAGTATTTATAGTACCTTACTAGAAGGTCGACCTTTTAGGTTAAGGAGTTATCTTATATAGTAGCTTTTACTTTTAATACCTTACTAGAAGGTTAACCTTTTAGGTTAAGGAGTTATCTTATATAATAGCTTTTATAGCACCTTACTAGAAGGTTTAGTGAGAGCGTTCCTATAAGAGCCTTAATAGCCTATTTAGCTCTAATATTATTAGCCCTAGTGCGGCGTATATCTAACTTTATATAAGGGTTTACTTATAAGTAATAGGAATATATAGGGTTCTTATATTATTTTCCTTAACTAGTAGAGGGTATAAGTTAAAATACCTATATAATATTTCCTAAATTATACTTGCAAACTAGCTGAATTTGTTATAGTCTTTTTGCGAAGGGGCTATAGCGTAATTCCGAACTTAAAGCATATAAGTAGTTTCTAAGTAGTATTTTAGTATTTATATTTATAACTTTAATTTAATAGTTATTATATAATTTAATATTACTTATGTATTCTTTTCTCTAGCTAACTTACTTACTATAAGGTTTTAAAGATATAACATAGTTTTTATTAGTTATATTTTAATAGTAGAAACTATTTAAGATAGAAATATATATGTATATATATATCTTTATTAATATTATTCCTATTACTTATGTTTTTTTAGTTATAGTAGTATTAAGAGTATTTAGAAGGGAACTTATCTTAATTATCATACTATAGTATTCTAAATAATTAGATAAATTATAAAGGTATTATAAGGTATAAGCTATAAAACGCAAGCTAGGCTAAAACGTAAGCTGCTTTAAAAAGCAAGCTATAAAATACTATACGCTGCAAAATGTAGGATGCTATAAAATACTAGGACGCTGCAAAATGCTAGGACGCTATAAAATGCTAGGACGCTGCAAAATGCTGGGACGCTGCAAAATGCTGCGCGCTCTACCCGAGGGTATAGGGCGTCGCGGGCTCGCGTTTACCCCCTACTCACGTAGGGGGGTAAAAAACCCCGCACCACGTTAAAAAGTCGCGACCACGTGAGTAGGTGGTATAAAGGCGAGCCCGCGACGCCCCACACCCCTGGGTAAAATGCTACGCGCTCTGAAATGCTACGCGCTCTAAAATACTATATACTATAAAATACTATACGAAATAAAATACTATATTATAAAATACTATATACTATAAAATACTATACGTTATAAAGTCCTATAAGCTATAAAATATTATAATTCTAAAGTATTATAAGCTATTATAAAAAGCTATATAGTATAAAAAGCTATAAGCTATAGAAAGCTAAAGTTTTATTATATTTTAATTAGAATTAAATATTCAAGCTTTAATAATAAAGCCTTTTATAATAAATACCTTATTTAAGAAGTAATGATTATTTTCTTAGGATCTTTAGAAATGTTTTTATTTTTAAAAACTAACGCTCGATTTAAATAAAAGCTATTATTGATTTTATAGCTAGTAGCTTTAAGATTATTATATTATAACTCCTTAGTTTTTATTTAGTTTTCTTTCCTTTTTTAGTTATTTAATAAGACTTGTTAGTAGGGGTTTATTATAATATTGCTTCTTTTTATGAGTTTTATAATTAATAACTAATATTTTGATTTATTCTTCTCGAGGAGTAATTCTTTTAGATTTATTTATAACACTACTAGTTTCAGTAGTAATAATATAAGGATTTAATGAATTTATAAAGTAATTAGTAATAATAGATATTAACCCTTTGAGTATATTATTATTAAGCTTATTTAGGATCTAAGTTAACAATAGGTTTTAAGAAATATCTAATTCATAAGCTTTTAAATTATTAGGTATTTTCTTAACTCCATTAGGATATGCTCTATTATTTAGCGACTTAGTCAACCTATAAAGTCTATAGTTATACTATAGCCCCCTAGTAAAAAGACTCTAACTATAACGCTTCGGGTGGTGTGCCGTAGCGATGCAATAACCCATTGCGCCATACGCACGCAAAAGATCCGCCATTCCGCGCACTTCATGCCGGAATGCACCATATATATGCTTATATAGGCCAGCTACTAGAAGCTAGTCTCTTATAATTACCCCCTACTCTAAGCGCTTAGTCCCTTAAGCGTATTAGAGATAAGATAGATAAGTATATATAGACCCCGAGGTCCATATAACTAACGTCGCCACGTATATACCCTCTAAGCCTAACTTAGGACTACGCTAGCGCATAGCCTAAGTACGCTATACGCCGCTTATCTGCTATTATTACGCCGTAGTAAGCGGGATTTAAACCCTAACCTCTATATAGCTAAAAGGGCTAAGTCCAGAAGACCCACGAAGTACGCGGAAAATTATAACGCTTCGGGTAGTATGCCGTAGCGATATAATAACCTATTACGCTATGCGTATACAAAAGATCCGCTATTCCGCGCACTTCGTGCCGGAATGCACCACATATGCGCTTATATGGGCCGGCTACCGGAAGCCAGTCTCTTACACTAACAAATTCATTTAGTTCGTAGTTATAACTCGGGAAATATAATATAGGTATTTTAACCTATACTATAAAGTATAAAATAAAAGTATTAATATTATTAATAGTAGGGTAGTATAGACGATATTAATAGGGGGAGACCTTTCGTTTTAAAAAACTAAATAATAATATATTATAGATAGTAGTTATCTAGAACTAGTATAGTTAACTAATAAAAGGGCATAAGGATAGAGTACTAGTAGGTAGTGAAGGATTATCAAATTACCTAATCTCTAACTACTCAAGCTAGAGAAAATCTATTTATATATATAGTTCGTTTTCTCTCATAATAGCTACTTAATTACGTAAATACTACTAGCTTATAAGGTTTATTACTAATAACATTATTATTTAATTTCTAAAAACCTTATTTAAATTCTAATAACTTTATATTATAGATAGGATCTTTTCTATGTAGATCCTACCTATGAGGTTAGTATTTTTAGGTTTATTAGAATCTATAGTTTTAGCTTTAAACCTAACCTTATTATTTAATTTAATTATAATAACTCTAATTTTAACTATATAGATCTATCTTTTCTACATATAAATAAGGTTTATAACTCTAGACCTAGGCCTCTGGCCACTGCATAGTGATTTTACCTGCTCAAGTGCAACAGACCTTCTAACTCCGCGCCTCCTGATAATATATAGCCTTCGGTCACGTGATCCTTTCCCAACCACAGCCGCACTTATACGTGCCCATTACACTAGACTCGGCTCCGATGTAATCGGCCCCGGTGCGGCGCGCGTCCGACTTTATGCGGTGATGTTTAGAGGGTTTGCTTGCAAGTAGTAGGAACGTATAGGGTTCTTATATTATTTTCCCTTAACTAGTAGAGGGTATAGGTTAAAATACCTATATAGTATTTCCTAAATTATGCCTGCGAACTAGGTGAATTTGTTATAGTCTTTTTGCAAAGGGGCTGCGGCGTAATTCCGAAC
The DNA here is from genome assembly GCA_036785755.1 of Colletotrichum ledebouriae. NCBI lineage: Eukaryota > Fungi > Ascomycota > Sordariomycetes > Glomerellales > Glomerellaceae > Colletotrichum > Colletotrichum ledebouriae. The sequence goes on along the minus strand of JAVHLU010000703.1, from coordinate 2,707 downwards.
TTAATAACTCTAGACCTTAATTATGACTTTTTATTCCATATTTGAAGCTATAGGGGTTACTAAATTAGGTAGTTACTTAATTTTGCTATTTCAGATAAATTAGATAGATTATTCCAGTTACTTTTAGATAGTATTCATTAATATAGCTTATATAGATTGAATATAAGGCTAATATAGTCTTATATAGTATATCTATCTTATATAAGCTCTAAATATACATATTGTAACTTATATAAGTATTTTATTTAAATAGTAGTAACTATTCTAAGTTATAGTTTTAGAATATTAAGTATTATTAGAATTCTTACCTTAGAGCCCTCTAGAAGTTAATAAATTAGTATTATTTAAATTTCTCTAAATAATTCGCAGGGTTATATAAGCTTAAATATTTGTATCTAAGCCTTTAGTTACGCTATCTGCTATAATCTCATTAGACTTAATATAAGTTAATAATACCTTTTTATTAATAATACTCCACCTAACAAAATAATATCTTATAATAATATACCTAGTTTATGTATAGAATTCTAGGTTTTCAGCTAAATATTAAGCTCATCCCACCCTTAATCAAACTAGATATAATAATATTATAATTAAATAGTAATAAGTTATTAATACTATTTGATAAGTTATTTAAGTATATAGCCTCTTTAGTTACTTCTTTTAGAGCTATACATTTAGCTTTATAAGTGCTAATAGTAGGGCTTTTTTACAAGGTAGTATTCTAACTTATTATATTATTATGACTTAAAATGAATATATATCTAGATATAGACTTTCTCTTAGGTCCTTCATTACCCTAATCTAAATCTATAAACCCTAATATTCTTATAATAGGTTTATTATAATTATATAGCCTCTAGCTACTCTATAGTGATTATACCTACTTAAGTATAATAGACCTTCTAACTCCGCACCTCCTAATAATATATATAGCCTTCGGTCATAAAATCGTAATTACTAACTACCTCTCCTAACTATAGCCGCACTTATATATACCTATAACCTCACGATCTTTAACTTCATACTTGAATAATAATATAGTTTTTAGTTATTTAATTACTTACTACTATATAATAAACTTATCCTCTCGCATACTACCTGCGCTACTATTAAATACCGCCTCTATTACTACTTTATCCGCTAGTTATTACTATTTTTGAAGTAGTCCTCTTATTTAATCCGCTTAGCTAATGCCTTTATAGTAGCTATACTATTAGTAGTAACGCTCTCTCTATTTAGTATAAGCTAGACTTACTAACCCCTAATCGGCCTAGACTGCCTCTACCTTAGTAGTACGAAGGACCTACTTAAAGAAGGGCTACTCTATAGGGTATATAATAACCCGCTTAGCTTCTACTAGTAAGTCTACTTACTTAGCTATAATATAGTACCGCTTTATAGGGTTCTTTATAGGGGTTTTAAGGAGAGCCCTCTTAAGGGCTATATTAATAATATACTCTTTATATATCATAGAGTAGTTAATAAAGGAGTAGGTTTTATTAATTATATTAATATTAAACTCTATAGCGATCTCTTTTTATTAAAGGGTATGCCTTGTATAAGCTTAGTATCTTTATAAATAGGGTTTAATACCAATATCTTTAAGGATTTATTATAGGTTAGATAAGGAAGAGGACGAGCGAGAGATATAGGGCCCTACTTATAGAGCCTCTAATACTTCTAGCTATAAGAACCTCTTAAGAAAGACCTCTTTATTTAAGGGGCTATCTCTTATATATTAGCATCTATAGTACCTCGCTTAAAGGTCAACCTTTTAAGTTAAGAGGTTATCTTATATAGTAGCTTTATAGCACCTTATGAGAAGGTTTAGTAAGGGTATTACTATAAGAGCCTTGGTAGCTTATTTAGCTTTAATATAATTAGCCCTAGTATAACGCGTATCTAACTTTATAATATTTAGAGAGTTTACTTCTAAGTAGGAATACATAGGGTTATTATATTATTTTCCTTAGCTAATAGAGGGTATAAATTAAAATACCTATATAGTATTTCCTATTATACCTATAAACTAGGTAAATTTATTATAGTCTTTTTATAAAGGGGCTATAGTATAACTATAAACTTAATATTATAATTATATCTTAACATGTAGTTTATATTATAATTTAAATAGCTGTTAATCTTATTCAAGGCTTTAAAATATAATAAAGAGGAATTAGCCATAACGCGGGCGTATTAATTTACTATAAACGCTTTTAGGCTTAATTTCTATCGCTAAGTAAATTAGAGAGCTAACCTATTATTAATATAGTCTAATATTAGCCTTTTTAGCTATATCATTATCTTTTATTAATTCAAGAGTATTATTAATATGGGTAGTATATATATATATATATATATATACTATTAGTTCTATTATATAGCTATACTAGGGAGCGCTATCTATAGCTAGCTCTAAGGAGAGACCTTCTATTAGTAAGGTTTTGCTATATATAGAATAAGTCTAATTAGTAATACTATATATTCTATTCTCTATATTTTAATATTGTAAGACTAATTATAGCTTTAAGGTATTGAGTTCGCAATTACGCCGCAGCCCCTTTGCAAAAAGACTATAACAAATTCACCTAGTTCGTAGGTATAATTTAGGAAATACTATATAGGTACTTTAACCTATACCCTCTACTAGTTAAGCAAAATAATATAGGAACCCTATACGTTCCTACTACTTATAAGTAAACCC